>JAODAL010054397.1:0-24656 GCA_025379985.1 Phyllomedusa bahiana
GGCTTGGGGGGCTTATATAGGCGGCTTGGGGGGGCCTTTAAAGGCAGTGTTAGGGGGGCTTTATATAGACAGGCTTAGGGGGCTTTAGATAGGCAGGCTTAGGGGAGGTTTTATTGGCAGACAGGGTAGGTAAAATAAGAAATCACTTACTTACCTCGTTCCACGCCTCCTATCCACTGCGCCTGTGCCCCGCCGCGGGGGCCACCCCGCCACGGATCACAGAGAGCCGGCAGGGGAAGTGGCAGAGCAGAGCTCTACTACCACCGGGCAGCACTGCTTCCGAACGCTCGGGCCGGAGGTCCCGGGCGTTCAGAGGTAGCATGCGCCGGGCCCCTCAGCTCCGCATCCGCCGCAGTGAACTATTATGTTCACTGCCGGCGGGCCCAGGAGCGGCATTACTGGGTGAGCAGACGTGATAGCAGCTGCCCCGGGGCACGGGCCCCCTATGCGACCGGGCCCCGTGGCAGCTGCTACGTCTGCTACCCCGGTAGTTACGCCCCTGATAATGCAGGATGTAATTCAGAATCACTACAAGTAATGTCATATGTTTAGAACTTGTATATTATCTTTATGTACATTCATTCTATTGTAAATCGTAAAATGCTACTCTTAGGAGAATCTGTACTAAAAAAAAATATTTTTATAAAAAATTTTCTTCTGAGATTCAGTTAAATTGTTGCTGCAATAGCAGAAGAATAAAATTTTTGCTAAAATATTTAAGCATTTTTGTGTTTCACTGCTGTCACTCTCCCTTTTCCTGCCACCAATCATTTTTGCAAGATGACTACTACTGCATGACTGTCACGTTCAATCGCCACACCTCATGGTAGAAGTAACATTGCCAGTATGCCATGGCTGCCTAGTCACATTCAGTGCTGTATAATGTGTCATCAGTCTGTAGAGCATACTGAACACTGGCAACAGGGAACAGCAGTGCTGCGGCAATAACACTGTATGCCCCTTTAAGATATAAAAAATATATATTTTTAAGTTTTCTAACAATTTCCATGTCTTTTAGGTGCACACACAAAACATCACATGTCCGGTTATGTTATCACCAGACTTCCCTATCTCCTCAGTAGCAGAACACAACAATGTCTGGTATTGTGAGGTGAGAGAAAAGAGGGGAACCTCGGCACAATGGAGACGTTTGTGTTCCCAGCTCCTGACCAGGTCATCCCAGCAATGTCCGCTGAGCGCCATTGTTTTTATGAGCGATCCGTAGCAGACATCTGACTCTGAACAGAGCCCTGTGCTGCTCACTAAGGTATCACTCGGGTGCCTCAAGGAGATCTTATTTCACTTTCAAAAGTTCTATAATAAAATGAAGGGTCTCAAGAATGTGCAGTAAAAGGAGCTGGTAACCATAAGCCTTTAGAAAACGTAAATGCAGTGGAGCGTAAAGGCGTTAGGTCTCCACACACCAACATGCTGCTTCTCCTTAATGAGATTCCTCACTCCTTTTGAGCCAGACTCAATGCTTCTCACCCAGCCAGCCAGTAAGTTCTACTCTGCACTGATGAGGGGTAGTCCCCAGAATCGATTGCTAAGCTCTTATCAATTGATTTGAGGCCTTATCAACTGGCTTAACGACTGTAAGCAACTTCACAACGCAGTAAGTTATATGTCCCCCAGTATAAGTAATAGGGTCCCTCAGTAAGTTATATGGCCCCCAGTAGGTAGGTATATAGGTTATATGTCCCCCAGTATAAGTAATAGGGTCCCTCAGTAAGTTATATGTCCCCAAGTATAGGTAATGGGGTCCCCCAGTAAGTTATATGGCCCCCAGTAGGTAGGGATATAGGTTAAATGTCCCCCAGTAGGTAGGTATATGTTATAGGTCCCTCAGTGGGTATATAGGCAGGTTATAGGCCCCCCAGTAGGTATATAGGCAGGTTATAGGCCCCACAGTAGGTATATAGGCAGTCTGTGCAATCGTTTTTTGCTGCTGGCTACTATGCTGCAATAAGCCATAATTCATCTTTGTATCCTGTTCTGAGCACATTTGAAAAATATAATTTTTTTTTTAAGAATAGCATGTGAATAAAGTTTTTCTTGGATTTCACCCCATCTTCCGTCGTCTCGGATCTCCTCCTCTTCGCTGTGAAGCCGGTATAGCACTTTTGTGCATTTGCTTTCTACTGGGATTTGGGAGTTGTCTGCCTTACCACCGTTGCTCCATCGAAGACTTTTGGATCCACAGGTGAGCTGGTTCTTCCCCTTTCTATTTTGCTACAGTATTATAGTAGTTATATTCTTGTACATAGGAGCAGTATTATAGTAGTTATATTCTTGTACATAGGGGCAGTATTATAGTAGTTATATTCTTGTACATAGGGGCAGTATTATAGTAGTTATATTCTTGTACATAGGGAACAGTATTATAGTAGTTATATTCTTGTACATAGGGGGCAGTATTATAGTAGTTATATTCTTGTACATAGGGAGCAGTATTATAGTAGTTATATTCTTGTACATAGGGGGCAGTATTACAGTAGTTATATTCTTGTACATAGGGGGCAGTATTATAGTAGTTATATTCTTGTACATAGGGGGCAGTATTACAGTAGTTATATTCTTGTATCTAAGGGGCAGTATCATAGTAGTTAAATTCTTGTACATAGGGGGCAGTATTATAGTAGTTATATTTTTGTACATAGGGGCCAGTATTACAGTAGTTATATTCTTGTACATAGGGGGCAGTATTATAGTAGTTATATTCTTGTGCATAGGAGGCAATATTACAGTAGTTATATTCTTGTAAATAGGAGCAGTATTATAGTAGTTATATTCTTGTACATAGGAGCAGTATTATAGTTGGTATATTCTTGTACATAGGGGGTAGTTTTATTGTAGTTATATTGTTTTACATATGGGCTTTATAATTGTAGTTATATTCTTGTACATAGGAGGCAGTATTATAGTAGTTATATTCTTGTACATAGGGGGCAGTATTATAGTAGTTATATTCTTGTACATAGGAGGCAGTATTATAGTAGTTATATTCTTGTATCAATGGGGCAGTATATAGTAGTTATATTCTTGTACATAGGGGACAGTATTATACTAGTTATATTTTGTACATAGATGGCAGTATTATATAGTTATATTCTTGTACATAGGAGCAGTATTATAGTAGTTATATTCTTGTACATAGGATACATTATTGTAGTTATATTCTTGTACATAGGGGGCAGTATTATAGTAGTTATATTCTTGTACATAGGAGCAGTATTATAGTAGTTATATTCTTGTACATAGGAGTAGTATTATAGTAGTTATATTCTTGTACATAGGGATACTATTATTGTAGTTATATTCTTGTACATAGGGGGCAGTATTATATTAGTTATATTCTTGTACATAGGGGGCAGTATTATAGTAGTTATATTCTTGTACATAGGGGCAGTATTATAGTAGTTATATTCTTGTACATAGGGTCAGTATTATAGTAGTTATATTCTTGTACGTAGGGGGCAGTATTATATTAGTTATATTCTTGTACATAGGTGCAGTATTAATGTAGTTATTTCTTGAACATAGGAGCAGTATTAAAGTAGTTATAGTCTTGTCTGTTGTGACCATTATTATATTTGTTAGTGCTGATTCAATGCTGAAATACTGTTTAGAAGAGTTGTCACATCCCTTCCCCCGCTCCTTTTAATAGTTATAATTGTGCTGTTGGAGTAATCCAGTAATAAGCTTACAAGGTTATAGGAAGTTCAGAATCCTCATAGCTCTTCTCTATTATTTGACTCTCTATCGCATTCACAAAAGTGGTTCCAGTAATAGGTGTATATTAAATAATTGCTGTTTATACAATTTTCTAATACATCAATCAGTCATAATAGTAGTGATGTGATTAGCATTGATTATCTGGTGGCAATGGCGCCTGTCCGGGTGAGAGGATATATTAGGCAGCAGGTGACTGGTTGGTGCTTGGAGTTGATGTGTTAGAAACAGAATAGAGTCTGAATACTCTTCTGTATACTTAATGGAAGTCTGTATTAATGCAGTTACACTATTTTTTTCTTGTGCATGTGGATTTCAGCACTGATTCCAAAAGTCTTGTGATTTTGATGCAATTTTTATATTACTTCAACAATATTCCCCCTATCAGAATGTCCTCAGTGTCCCTTTCTTTAAAGGGGTTGTCTCACTACATCGATTCATCTCACCTCAGTCCTTTTTTCTTGGTTTCACTTTGAATTCAGGGGCGTGTTTACTGGCTTCCACTAGGCTGTAGTAGAAGCCAGGTCTGTAGCTATAACGACCAGTGCTGGCTACTCAAGAGAGAGTAAACAAGTCTGTAGCTATAGCGAACTGAGGAGCTGATGCAGCCCATACAAGAGGGAATATCTAGGAATAGGTAGGACACTGTTAATGGACATATATTGCAAAGTGACTTGTTTTTGTAAGATCTTTCACATAAAAAGCAGCGATCTTTGTAGTGAGACAACCCCTTTAAGCCCCGGTGTTCCCTTTAACTACCAAATTGTAATGTCTAGGCGGTGGCAGTTTATCTCTGCATGGACATTCTAGAAATAATTGTGCAGCGGCGCAGGTGGAGATCCAGTTGTTGGCGATAGCTGTGCTCTCCACTGAGAATACACAGACAGGATGTTATGTGGGACAAACCCTTTAAGATATTTCTGTAACTCCCCAAAACTACAAAGAAAATAGGAGCAGAGGGCTACTATTCTGATCTTTGGGACTCCCTGTGGTGGAACCCAGACCTCCCAGCCGTTTTGGATAATTACAATTGATGTGGAATAAAGGTCTCAGATGGGGAATGCCCCTTTAAAGGGAATGTGTCATAAAAAAATGAGTCATTGTTTAAGTCCATTTTTATGTTAAACACATTTTTTAGGAATTTTTTTTATTTTTTTTTATTTTTCATATCACTTTCAATATTTTTTAATAATTCTTAAGTCTTGCAATTTTCACTTTGGCCACTAGGCCTTGTTTGCACTGCTTTAACAGCAGTCAGAGAGATGCTTTACAGTAGCTCATGCACATAGGAGACTTGAGACTGACTCAGTCCCATTCACTTCTATAGGAGAGTTTTCTAGTCATGCTAGAACCTGGGAAGAAGTCCGTGTGCAGCGAGGTGAAAGGGTGAACTATGTCATCTCCTCTGGTGACTGGTGGATCCTGTGTTATCTATTCACATTGGTGTCTCCTTTCAGTTTGACCCTCTTTGTGCTGATAATGAGCAGACAACTGAGAATCTTTCTGTATAGAACAGGAAGTGTCAGACTATTATTAGGCTTAGTGGCCAAAGTGAAAACTGCAGGACTTACGAATTATTACAAAATATAGAAAGTGACATGGGAAATAAAAAAAAAATATAACCAAAAATTCTTAAATAATGTGTGGAACATAAAAATGTGAGTTAAACAATAAGTCATTTTTGATGACACATTCCCTTTAAGGTTTTATGTGGCCCCTGGGAGAGGCACACTATGACAATGTAGCCTTGGACCAAAAAAGTTGCAGTTCGGATTCGGGTCAGAGCCCAATTTGATCCGAATTTCTACAAATTTGATTTGGGTCATCCAAAATCGAATTCCGGCAACAAATCCACCTTAAACCTTTTCTGAACCCTAACTCCAACTCTAAACCTAAGGAACTGCTAGGCAATATTTTTGGAATTCCTGTGTTATGGTTAGAGTTTTCATTAGGGTCAGTTTAATATTAACCCTAAATCTGGGGTTCCCCCGATGCTGCACAAATGTTCCCCTGATGTTTCATGGATAAGCCGTAGATGTTATCCTGATGCTGCCGACATGTTGCACAGATGCATCCCAGATGTTCTCTTCTCCATACATCTAGTGGTGTTCCAATGCAATTTGGAGGTATTTGGCTACTGTAAGTGCGTGCTAGAGGTCACATTCAGGATTTTTCCTGCACTGACATTGATGGGATGTCCCAAACCTGAATATGGTGATAAGCTTGGACACACTCCTCTCAAACTAAACAGGGAGCTATTGATGCAACATTATTGGGAACAGAGGCAGAAATCCTTAAAGCTGCCGACTGTGCTGAATACACAGCGTCCATTGATCACCATGTATACAGCGTTCAGGAAGGCAGGAATAATAATAATCTATCCCTGCCTTCTCTTTAAAGGGTCCAGCTGTCACTGACAATTAATGTGCAGCTGCAGACTTGGCAAGGAGATTCAGGAACGTCCTTGCAGAGTCATTTGAAGACCACCTGGACATTTATAGTCTATGGGTGGTCCACCAGTGATTTAAGGGGTTGTCTCACCATGATGTTTTACACAGCCACAGCTAGCTTCAGACTCACACTTCCTGTTCAGGCTGTGGGTGGTTCCAGTGCAGTGACTGGCATTTCAGCTCTGCTATTCCTAGGTGAGCCTGCTACAGTGACATGAGTGCAGGAGGTTTGGAAAATGTAGTGTACAAGATTACAGAGCTCTAAAGGGTTAAAGCTTGTCAGTAACATAGATAAACAAGTTGTAGATAACAGGAAGTGAGTTAACAAGGTCAGATAGGGCAGCTGGAGCAATGAGAGCAGAGAGAAATGGTCGGTAACCTCGAGAAACTTGTGTACACAAGCACGAGATAAAATCTAATCTATCTCCCAAACAAAGCAAAATCAGAATAGCAATATATTTGATAATAGTTGTATTTCACTTTGTCTACTTTGTTAAAGCTAATCAGTATGGTGACCCCTTTAAGCCTTTTTGGCAAATGGAAACCAATAGTAATAGCACAATTGCTTCTCTATCCCACCAATGTATGATAGGTGCGGGTCCCAGAGGCGGCGTTCAGCTGTGCTCGGAACTCCCATTGAAATCAATGAGACAAATATGACCATGTCTCCCTTTTCAACAGACTTTTGGGGCCTGTTCTTGAGATGGGTCCAGGTCCCACCTCTGGGACCTGCACCTATCAAACATTGATGGCATATCCTGTTGATATGCCATCAATGTCTAGAATGGGGCAACTCCCTTAGGCAACTGGAGTGCCACAGGTTGCAGATCATCAGTGTATACTATGGATGAAAGAAGCTGAGTGATATAGGGACCCACTGTGACTTGATCACCCAATTGTTCACATGAACCTGGCTCCATTCAGTGGTCTTGTTCAGTCTATGCCTCCATGGATCACAGAATCACAGGGCTGAGGGGGTTACACCTATAGAATGTTTTACAGATAGCTTTAATATTAGGGCTGTATAGGATTTTAGATTCTCCAAGGTTGACCTCACGCTTCACGCTGTTTTGTGCTTTGTCGGTGTGCAAAGGGTGTTCATGTCTAGGACATTATCTAATGTACATATTTGTGTATCAGCTTTTCTCATTTTAGCCTATTAATACTCACAAGTGACTCAGTTCTGCAGGGAGGATATTATTAAATATTGGCTGAATACCCAAGTCATGGGTGACTTATGCAATATTCATAGCCCATCGATAATGGAGATGACGTCATGGAGGCTTGTCACTGCAGTTAAGGGATACCTAAGGCTTAGGAATGACCATTAACCTCACTAGGGTTCATGTACATTGATACCATGGCAGTAGCAGACCTACCGTGGGATGGCCTGAAGCTGGGAAGCTCTGAAGAGTAGTTTCTACCTTTGCCAAAGCTTGAAGAGTTGACCCCATGAACTTCGAATGTTCTAAACCCCTTTAATCTATGAATGTTTAATACATTTTGCTTTTAATGTAGTATACTATAAATTAAAGGATTGAGTGTCTAGCATTTGATAAATGGAAACCACTTATTTTGGGCACTTTTGTTTTCAGCAATTCTGAGGGTGCTTTTCAAAACTTGCAAGCCGGCCCAACTCTGCAATGACGACTATTATCACTGAGATATTTCCAAAAATGAAAAAGTTACAATCACCATAGTCATTGATCTGTCCTAGGGGACTTTCACTTTGCAAAGTGGCCTTTGAATCAGACTTGGACTGGCCCACAGAGGAGCAGGGGAAACTCCCTGGGCATAGTGGGCCACTGAGAATATCTGGTATGGGACTGCTTTTCAGGGGGAAAGGCAGAGAAAGAGAGGCACAAAGCAAGAGGTATATTAGTCATGTACAGTAGCTGTCAGATGGGCTGTGAGAATCTACTTCACTGGTGGGCCCCAAGGATCAACTCCACTGGTAAGCCCCGAAAATTAACTCCACTGGTGGGCCCCAAGAATCATTTCCACTGGAAGGTCCCAAGAATTAACTCCAGGTGTTGGACCCCAGGTATCAACTCTATTTGTGGGCCCAAGGATCAATTCCACTGGTGGGTCCCAAGATTTAACTCCACTGGTGGGCCCCAAGTATTAACTCCACTGGTGGAACCCAAGAATCAACTCCAGTGGTGGATCCCAAGAATCAACTCCAGTGGTGGGCCCAAGACTTAACTTTACTGGTGGGCCCCAGAAATCAACTCCACTGGTGGATCCCAAGAATCAACTCCAGTGGTGGGCCCCAGAAATCAACTCCACTGGTGGTTCCCAAGAATCAACTCCAGTGGTGGGGCCCAAGAATCAACTCCACTGGTGGGCCCCAGGAATCAACTCCACTGGTGGGCCCCAAGAATCAACTCCAATGATGGGACCCAAATATCAGCTCTATTTGTGGGCCTAAGGATCAATTCCACTGGTGGTCCCAAGACTTAACTATACTGGTGGACCCAACTTAATCACCTCCACTGGTGGGATCCAAGAATCTACTCTACTTGTTGGTCCCTAGACTCCGATTTACTGGTGGGCCCCAGGAACCCCAATCTGAATCCAATATGTACTGCCTCAGACATGTCTTTAAAAATGCAGTTGGCACCTTCGGCCGGCTGTGCCCCATAGCAGCTACTATGGCTGCATTTCTGGTGGTTGCACCTATGGTTCTGTGAATGGTGGAGTGGAGAACTACTGAATATCCTGGGGAAAGGTCTATACAAGTACTCAGCTCTAGAGGACCTCAGGGGACTGTGTGTAAAGCTTTATTTAAATTCCTGAAAGTTAGACTTTAAGAACTCTGATCTCATTGCCCCAAAAGATTAGTGGCACCTGAAGTACCATATAGCATTGCTCTCCCTATCCAAACCAATTGCTGGTTAGCCCCATGTTACATGGGCATGTTTATGGTAAAGCTGATGGAGATATCTGTGGCTGACTGCTTACCCAACATCTTAAGACTACACTAATTGCAGTCTATTGATTCTTTCTTGCCATGTTCCTCCTAATGGAGGAAACATTGGGGTCACCTGTGCTGACTGTTTTACCTTCTTGACACTAACAGAGCAACAGTTTAGTCGGTCAGGGAAAGAACATCATCAGCAACGAGAAGAGTTTCTCGATATCCCAGGAAACAAAAGAAAATCTAAGGTCTATGATGTGATGAAGCAACCACACAGCTCCTTGTAACTTGGACCCGGAACCATGTGGGAGCAACATGAACTAAGTGTGAAATTGGGGTTACACTTGCATTTTTAGACTTTTTAGGTGGTGTTTGAGGTTTTACAAAATAATGGATGGACCAGAAATTTAATCCATTTTGGGGGGGTTTGGGGCCTTGATGTGTAATAATTTATAAAATTCCAAAATCATTTGAATAAAAAAGTTTAAAAGTAAAAATGTAAATGTTCTATAAAACTTACATAATTTAAGGTGCTTAGAAAGTCTATCATGAGTTAATATTATGGTAAGCTGCTCACACAAGGGCATCTCAGGTCATTCTGTTTAATTACCAAATTCCTCTTTCTGTGGATAATTTTCTACGGATGATGAGTGACTGTGAGCCTGGGGTGGGATCAGGTCCATGCTCTCAGGTTCCCTTGAACTTGTTGTTTAAAATACAGCCAGCTAATGGGGAGAAGAGAAATCTTGAACTGGTTATCCTTGGATTCAGCTATATCTGCTTCCATAGAATACTGATACCATGGAATAATCAATGGAAAGCTTGGCTCCATTTGTGGGGGGCAAAGTGGTTAATGACTGGAAGACGCCTTTTTTATCTATATCTTTTTATTAATATTTTTGTCATCTGACAGCGACATCATATCATAGAAGTTACACGTACATCATTCTTATGTATTCCAATGGACTCCAATTGTACAAACAGTGTCATACTGGGGTGCCTAGTGCCCACCAGTGGAGTTGATTCTTGGGTCCCACCAGTGGAGTTGATCCTTGGGGCCCACCAGTGGAGTTGATCCTTGGGGCCCACCAGTGGAGTTGATTCTTGGGTCCCACCAGTGGAGTTGATCCTTGGGGCCCACCAGTGGAGTTGATTCTTGGGGTCCACTAGCGGAGTTGATTCTTGGAGCCCACCAGTTTAGTTGATTCTTGGGGTCCACTAGTGGAGTTGATTCTTGGAGCCCACCAGTGGAATGGACTCTTGGGGCTCAAAAGTGCCGTGGATCCTTAGGGGCTCACCATTGCAGTTGAGTCTTAGGGGTACATCATTGCAAGTGATTCTTAGGGGTCCACCAGTGCAATTGATTCTTAGGCCCCACTTTACAGCTACTGCACATGACTGCACATACCTCCCATGCCTCTTGCCTTCTTTATCTCGTTTCTAACTTGGTCCCTGAAAAGTAACCCCAGGCCTGCTATTCTTAGTGGCCCACAATGCACAGTGGTTTCCCCTGCTCCCATGTGGGCTACTCCAACGCCTGTATGCCAAAATGACTTTAAAGGGATATTCCCATCTGAGACATTTATGACAGGATGTCAAGAACAGGTCACCCCATGTCCTTCCTAAAATGGAGAGGTGATATACATAGCTCTCTCTTCTTATTTCACTGGGAGTTTCATTTAGAACTAACTAAGGGCCACAAAATGAAACTGTTTAGGTCAAAAAACTCATCTTTTGCCCTAGTAACCTAGGGGAAAAAAATATTTTTAACCTAAGCATTTCATACTTTTGGCTCTAAGATTCTACTGTATTTGGAATCCTTAAAGAAGGGTGAGAGACACATTCTGGCCCCCTCTCTTCTGTGCAGTCATGTAAGGGTTTGTAAGAGGACCCCTGTTCTCAAGAAGATTGATGGCAAATCGTTAGGATATGCCATTAAAGTCTGCGGGTCTCACCTATCTGTGTAATAAATTTTAAAAGGGGGGGTATAAAAAAGGGGGGTTTTCCACCATAGACTTTTTTTAATTGATGGGACTCCAGAAGTGTGAGGTTGCATCCTCCTCGGGACCTCACCATTCGGGGAAGGGGTCTCCAAAATTTCAGTTCAGAAGGGGAGAGTCGGTCATCGTTGCATATTCCATTTGTTTATGAAGTTCTGAGTAGGCCGAAAACAGCGCCCCCCTGACTGGGAACCCCCATAAACAAATGGGAACAAAGCCCCCCCCTTACGGGGAAATTCCCCATAAACGAATGGAGAGAACACACCCTTCCCCTTAGGGGAATCCATAAACAAAATAAAGCACAGTGCCCCCCGTACGGGGGAATTCCCATAGAGCAGAATGGAAAACAGCTCCCCCCTTTAAAGGGAACCCCCTAGAACAGAATGGAGAACACAGCCCCCCTTGCACGGGAACTCCAAGAACAAACAGAGAACAAGTGCTCCCTGTACGGGGAACCCCCTTTTTAACAGAACAAGAACAAAGAACTTTTGTACGGCATTTAAGGAGGCTCCTGATTTTCTACCCTTCACCACTCCTTACATCTTCAGAAGGGAAGTTCGGCACACTTGTGCGGGATCCCCATTCTTTTTTGAATTTCTTAAGGGAAAAACCAGTTTTCCCCTGTCCCGGGAACCCCCTAGAACAGAATGGAGAACACACACTCCCCTGTGCTTAAAACCCCCATAATCAGAAAGGAAACACAGCGCTCCCCTTACGGGAACCCCCATAAACAAAAGGGGAAAAACACAGCGCTCCCCTGTACGGGAACTCCCATAGAACAGAAGGGGAGAAAACACAGTGTCCCCTGAGGGGACCCCCAAAGAACAAAATGGGGAACACAGCGCTCCCCTGTAGGGAACTCCATAAAAACAGAAGGAGAACACGTGCTTCCCTGAGGGGAACTCCCATAGAACAAAATGGAGAACACAGCGCTCCCCTGTCGGGGAACTCCCATAAACAGAGGGGGAACACAGCACTCCCCTGTACGGGGAATTCCCATAAAATAAAGAACCCACTCTCCCCGTACTTGAAACTCCCAATAGCGAATAGGGGGAACACAGCGCCCTCTTCCGGGAACCCCCATGAACAGAATGGGAGCACACAGCGCCCCCCTGTAGGGGAACCCCCATAAAACAAAGGGAAAACACAGAGCTCCCCTGTACTGGGAACTCCTTAGAAAAAAATGGGGGAGAACCAGTGCCCCAACGGGAACTCCAAAGAACAAAGGGAGAACACAGCCCCCCTTTTGGGGACCCCCATAGAACGAATGGGAACACAGCCTCCCCTTACGGGGAAATTTCCCCCCATAGGCAAAGGAGAGAAAAGCTCTCCCTGTACGGAACCCCTTAGAACAAAGGAAGAAACAGCGCTCCCTTCACGGGAAACCCCCAAAGAACAGAAAAGAACCGGCTCCCCTTACTGGAACTCCCATTAACAAAACAGAGAACACATGCTCCCCTGTATTGGGAACTCCCAAGAGCAAAGGAAGAACACAGCGCCCCCGTAGGGAACCCCATAAACAGAAAAGAACACAGCGCCCCCTTACGGGAAAACTCCCTTAACAAATGGAAGAACACAGCGTCTCCTGTAAGGGGGAACCCCCCTAAACAAAAGATAGAAACGGGCGCTCCCCGAAAGGGGAACTCCCATAAACAAAGGAAACAAAAGAAATCCCTGTACGGGAAATTCCCAAGAACAAAATAGGAACCCACTTCCCCGTACTTGAAATCCCATAGAGCAAAATGGAGAGAACACAGGCTCCTCTGAACCGGGAACCCCAAAAAGAACAAAAGGGAGAAAAAACCAGTGCTCCCCTTACGGGAACCCCAAAACAAATTTGGGAACACGCGCCCCCCCCGTATGGAACCCCCCCATGAAAAAAAAGGGGAAACAGCCCCCCCCCTGTACGGGGAAACCCCCCCTGAAAAGAATGAAACAAGCGCCCCCTTACGGGGAATTTCCATAGAAAAAGGGAGAACACAGCCTTCCCCTGTATGGGAACACCAAGGTGCTAGCCTTCTATTCACTGGAACTTGCAGAGGCCCTTTTCCTAGAAAGGGAGGTCCTTGCGGTTTTACAGCATGTTAAAATATGGCATAAGATCTGGGTTTATGGAAACTTCTTTTATACCCAAAATTTAAAACAATTTTTACTCAAAAAATTTTTTTATACCCAAAAGATTGCTCCAAGCTATAAAAGTCACACCCTACTAATATAGAAGAAAAACTAAATCTGTCACACAACTATTTTTTTTTTTTATCGATTTTCCCCCCAATGCCTTTTGGGAATATTTTTGTGCAAACAGAAATATAAGCAAAAATAATAAAAAAGAGCAACATAGATACAAGACGCTGGATTTTGTATTTTTATTATGGCCTTTCCTTTAAAATTCCTCTTTTTTAAGGGTGTCTTTCAAAATTTTTGGGAGGTTCGGATTCTTGCAGCAAGGTGGGGCGGAAGGAATTTCACCTTTTACATATTCTACATTTGCAGGTTCAGAAGTCGAGAAGGAATTAAAAATATTGTATGTGACAAAGGTGTCCTGATTACAAATGAATTATAGTCTCACCGGCATTAAGCAAGTTCTTAGAAATCGCAACGGGAGATTTGATCGTACAAATGGTAAAAATAACCTGATGTAAAGAATTTACTAAGGGCAGGAAAATCCCGAAACTTTTCGTCTGGAGCTTTTAAAGGAGGGCCCCCATCTTGACACCTTTACCGCTCCTTTCATCACAGAAAGGGGAGTCGGTCCACTTGTGAGGACCCTCCATTCGTTCTATGAATTCTGAGTTGGAAAACCAGCGCCCCCGTACTGGGGGGAAATCCATTGAACAAAAGGGGGGAACACGCGCCCTTCTGGAACTCCCAAGAACAAAAATGGAAAACACAGCGCTCCCCTTACTGGGGAAATCCCATAAACAAAGGGGAAAAACAGCGCCCCCTATGGGGAAATCCCAAGAAACAGAATGGGAACACACGCTCCCTTACTGAACCTCATGAAAAGAAAGGAGAACCTGTGCTTCCCTGTAGGGAACCCCATAAAAAAGAATGGGGGAAAAACACAGTGTCCCCGTACTGGGAAATCCCATAGAACAGAAAGGGAGAACCAGCGCGGCCCTGTACTGGGAACCCCATAGAGGAAATGGGGAACACCGCGCCTGTACTGGGAACTCCCTAGAGGAGGAATGGAAACACAGTGCCCCTGTACTGGGGGAAATCCATGAACAAAAAGAAAAACAGGCACTGCCGTATGGGGAAACCCCCGGGAACAAAAATGGGAACACATGCTCCCCTTAAGGAACCCCAAAACAGAATGGGGAACACTTTTCTTCCCTTATGGGGAAATCCCCCTAAAAAAAATGGATTGAAACATGCTCCCCTGTACTGGGGAATCCCATAAACGAAAGGGGGAGAAAAACAGGGCCCCGGCCCCTGGGGGGGAAAAAACTGGGAACTCCCCTAAAGAAGAAAAAGGGAAGGGAAAAAAACAAAAAGGGCACTTCCCCCGGGAATGGGAAATCCCATAGAAAAAGAAGGGGAGAACACAGTCTCCCCCGTACTGGGAAAATCCCATAGAGGAGGGAAAGGAAAACACAGTGCTCCCCTTATGGGGAAATCCCATAGAAAATGGGGAACACAGCGCTCCTGTACTGGAATCCCATAAGGGAATGGAGAACACAGGTGCCCTTACTGGGGGTCCCATAGGGAGAAAAAAAAAGGGAAAAAAATCCCAAAAAAAAACCCGCGCTGCCCTGTTTAACCCCCTTGGGAAACACCCCCATAAAAAACAGAATGGAAGAACACACCTCCCCTTATGAGGGGAAAAGGAAAAAGAATATGATACACAACATAAAAAGACCAGGCGATTGTATGTACGGGCTGCACCAGAAACTGGGGTTTTTCAGCCCGACAACTGCCCAGCCCCGTTTTTCTAATTTGGGTACCAGCGAACCCCAATACACGCATTATCGGGCCCCCAACCCTTTTTTAATCCCCGGATTGGGGGGTCGGAGGGGGGCCGCACTTAAAAACCCAAAAAGCTAAGTTTTTAGCTTCAGTTTGGGGAAATCCAGCGAAATTACTGCTGGAACAGTTAGAGCACTTCTGGTTTACCTGAGCCAGAAGTGTCGCTTTGTAGGTAGAAAGCGCTAAATCTATGACCCGCAGTAGAACAGGTTCATAGATTCAGGGGCATTCTACACTACTAATGCGCGCAAAAAATTGCGCCTTTCTTCAAATACAGGGGCCCAACATGAAAGGGGACGAGTGATTGACACCTATCTGTAGCATGGGATACCAAGGAATGTCTCACTTCTTATGACTAATTGGGCATATTACAATGGTTACGTTAAGTTACAATGGCCTCAGAATACAATATTTTCACCATAAAATAGTCTTTCCTGGGACATTGTATCCGGCATGCAGTGATTGGTAGTTTGTAGCGCCTCTCTACAGTACAGTGCAGTGCTACATGCCCTGTACTGATCTTACATGTATTAGTGAGGTGCATGCAGTGATTGGTAGTCTATAGCGCCTCTCTACAGTACAGTGCGGTACTACATGTCCTGTACTGCTCTTACATGTATTAGTGAGGTGCATGCAGTGATTGGTAGTCTATAGCGCCTCTCTACAGTACAGTGCAGTACTACATGTCCTGTACTGCTCTTACATGTATTAGTGAGGTGCATGCAGTGATTGGTGGTCTATAGCGCCTCTCTATAGTACAGTGCGGTACTACATGTCCTGTACTGCTCTTACATTTACAATTGAAGTGAATGCAGGGATAGCCGGTCTATAACGCCTCTCTACAGTACAGTGCAGTACTACATGTTCTTTACTGCTCTTACATGTATTAGTGAGGTGCATGCAGTGATTGGCGGTCTATACCCTCCTCTCTACAGTACAGGGCGGTACTACATGTCCTGTACTGCTCTTACATGTATTAGTGAGGTGCATGCAGTGATTGGCGGTCTATAGCACCTCTCTACAGGACAGTGCGGTACTACATGTCCTGTACTGCTCTTACATGTATTAGTGAGGTGCATGCAGTGATTGATGGTCTATAGCGCCTCTACAGTACAGTGCGGTACTACATGTCCTGTACTGCTCTTACATGTATTAGTGAGGTGCATGCAGTGATTGCCGGTCTATAGCGCCCCTCTACAGTACAGTGCGGTACTACATGTCCTGTCTCCTCTTCACATGTTCCAGGATGAGCGGCTCCTTTGAGCACCAGGTAAGGATCACATTTTCTTTTTTTCTGGTCCATTGTGTATAAAGTCCATGACCCTAGAAGCTTCTATCCTCATCATAGAAAGTGATTTCCAGTTTCCAGCAGCTCTCTCTGATGTCATAAGGAAGGATGAGCTTTATCTGGATAAGTATCTGCTGCGTTTTCTTTAATCTTTATTTTGCATTATTGTGGTGATATTTTGCGGCTTTGAAACCAGTTTTCCATAGAGTTATGGTTACAACATACAATGGTCGCCCCTGAACCGATTATTATTGGTTGTGGAAGGACCACTGTTTATTCACACATGTTGTGCTTTTTTGTTAATCTTTATGTTTCCTTGTATATTTTCTATTCCGTTTTCTGTACATGGTAATGAGGGTCAACCAACTTGCTACAGCCACAGAGACAGTTCCAGGGGTAGCGAACATAAGAAAACAACCTATTGGCCTCTGTAGGAGAATGTTGTGGGCATGCTCTGTGACACCCATTAGCTGTATTTTTTTTAAGCAGTGATATTTTTTTATTGGGGGTGTGGGACAGTGGGAGAACGTGCTGTGTCTCATGTATACGAGGACTGTGACCGGCCGCTTGCAGAGTTTTCAGCTTGTGTTACATTGTATCTCTACCCAAGTACAAGGGTATTTTTGTCCCGAGGATGGAAAACATTCATTATGTTTACTGATTCAATAACTGATTAATTACAACAAAATGAAGAAGAATGCCAGAGGCCCGGCCGGGGGACAGAGAGGAGCCTTTCAGAAAAACTGGTTTAGAGTCTCAGCTAGTGACCTGTAACTAAATAAATTGTACAAACTTACCATGATCAGTTTGGGAGTTGCGGTAGTTGAGTTTGCAGATTATTTAAGAAACAGCTTTATTTGTTTTTGGGCAAACTATATGGCCGCCATTGCACCTACCCCTAGCAGTTGGCGCCCAGATTTGCTACAAAGCTAATCTGTCATGGACATGGGTCTATCCCCTAGCACCATGTCACTGCATAACTGGCAACATTTGGCAAATGGGACACAGGTAGAGCCTGGGAAAAATTTTGGAGGATTTAAAAAACATTTGTTATTCCCTCCACACATAGTTACATAGTTACATAGTTAGTACGGTTGAAAAAAGACACGCGTCCATCAAGTTCAACCAAGGGTGGGGAAAATGTGGGTGAAGGGAGAGAGACAAGGACTTCAAGCCCAGCATCCCTACTGGTGAATGCTCTGAAACCCACAAGAACCAATCTGCTCCAGTGGAGACCCTATCTCTGACCCCAGAGCCTCCACCAGCCAGGACCCAGAATTTTACATGGCTACGTACGCATTGATATTCTTTAGTTCCAGGTAGGTATCAAAGCCTTTCTTGAAACTCTCTACGGTTCCTGCTGTGACCAGCTCCTCAGGCGGCTATTTCACAGATTCACAGTTCTTACAGTGAAGAACGCTTTTCTCCTCTGGAGATTGAATCCTTTTTTCTCTAGTCAAAGGGAATGTCCCCTTGACTTTTGAGGGGGCTTTACTTGAAATAATTTTTCCCTATACTTTCTGTAGGGACTATTTATATATTTACATAAATTAATCATGTCCCCCCCCCGAAGCCGTCTTTTCTCAAGACTAAATAAGTTCAATTCTTCTAACCTCTCCTCATAACCAAGATGCTCCATTCCCCCTATAAGTTTGGTTGCTCGTCTTTGCACTCACTCTAGCTCCATTACATCTCTTCTATAAACTGGGGCCCAGAACTGAACAGCATATTCTAAGTGAGGTCGCACCAATGCTTTGTACAGCGGTAGAATTACATCCTTGTCCCACGAGTCCATGCCTCTTTTAATACACGCATATGTGGTCCAATTCCTAAATTTGGATATCCACTCAAGCTCTGCATATGCACTGTATAGTTAAAGGGGGTTGTCTATAGGATTTGCCATCAGTGTCTCATAGGTGCGGCTCCCACCTCTAGAACCTGCATTTATCTGGAGAATGAGCTCCAAAACCTCTCTGTTTGGAATCTAGAGGAGGTCGGGACTCTCCCATTGGAATCAACGGGAGTTCTGAGTACAGGTGTGCACTGGCTGTAGCTTATCACATGTATGTGCTATCAATTTCTATGGTGGGGTTATCCCTGTAATGTTGCCCTTGGATTCCGGTCAATGTCAAATTTGACCTGAATGTCGCCGAATCAAAGGATTGGACCAAATTGAATTGAGGCACAGATCATCCAAAAAAAAATCGACCTAAATCCTGAGTTCAGATCAGGGTTTGGATTTTTACCAGCTTAAAGGGATTGTATCATTACATTCAATGGTCTTCAGAATAAGGGGACAGTGAAAACAAGCAACTTTGCAATTGGATGTCATTAGCAAAGCTGTCTTGTTATCACAGTCTCCCTTATCTTCGTTTTCTGTAAACACTGTTCCCCAGTGCCGGTCGGATTCCACCTCCTTTCATTTCATTAGCTCAGGGCTCTACTAATTTACATTCTGTTCTGCCCCTGGACGGCTGTATTCACGAAGCTTGCATTCCTGCCTCTCACTCAGAATTAGGGTCCGACAACAATTTCACTCTATACAGCTAGCTGCCTCCTCATTGACACTGCAGCTGTCTCTATAATCAGAAAACAGCAGAATTGTGCCCGGTGCCTTAATGCTCCTGTGTGTAAGGGGCCAACAAAAATTTCACTCTATACAGCTAAGTGCTCCTCATTGACACTGCAGCTAATGCTACAATCAGAAAACAGCAGAATTGTGCCTCGGTGCCTTATGTATACATGAAGGGAGACAGACCTGTGCTCTGGATGGATTCAACTGCAGCAAACCTCCATCTGTGAGAGATCAGTGCTGAGTTCATAGAGGAGTGTGTAGACTGAATGCAGGGCTGGGGTATGTATGCAAACGGCTCTTGCAAATTAAGACTGGAGAGGGAGAGGGCAGTGGTAGGTGGAGGGGGGGGGGGGACACTGGAGCCAGCATGAACAGTGAAGAGGGGATGATGTCATCAGTTAAGAAACACCCAGCTGGGAGGGGAAGAAACGCCCCTGGATTTCAGGAACTGAGAGCATCAAGCTTCAAGAGAACAGCCCAACTGATGAAGCGATACATCCCCTTTAAGTGGTTAACTTACAATTCAACGACCCCTCCAGTGTCACATTCGACACCGCATCCAACAGTCTATCTTATTGTAACCAGAAGTGACCTTAGATAGGACATTGGACATTGCACTGGATGTAATGTCACATCAGGGGCACCACGGAACAGAATTTAGCTGCTAAAGCCCTGTGGAAAACTCTAACCCCAACTCGGATAAGGGTGTAGATAGGGATGGGGTGATATAAAAAATATGGGTTTGGGATGCGTATAAAGTTTGGTCAAACTGAACAGCGACCTATTTGAGCAAGACTATGTATAATAGGCCGTGCCGCCATCAGTTATCTATTAACCGTTTCAGGGCCCCAGACAGTCAACTGAACTGGGGCCCCACCCATTACTAGTTCCTATTTTTTAACATATCACTGGGCCCCTTTTTGATTAGGGCTCCTGAAAGGAGTACTGCCCTATTGGCACCCCTGAAAATAGGACACAAAGCTGTGTTCTAGGTGTGAGCTGGCTGAAGTTATGAGCCTTTCCATGCATCACATGATCTTATTTGCCTTGGCGGCAGCTGCTTGGCACTAGGTTACTCCATTTCATGCCTTGCTAACCTGAATGTGTCTATTTAATCTGTAGGTAACGCATTTGTAATCGCTGTGTAAGTGCATAGCAGTACATGTACCCCTGTCAATCGCATTCCTCTGCCCAAATTTACAACTTTTCCATGTCCCTCAATATTATATTTTAATCGATCAGTCACCAGGAAAGGACCCCTATAGGGTGCAACTGTGCCCACTAAGAAGCCTATCCAGGCATAAGAAAAGGGGAGCTGCTTAAAGGGGTAGTTCACTATGAACAACTTCTGGCTATCATTAGGAGCCCCTAGAAAAGTGCCCATGTTGCTTTTGCTATGGGGTCCCACTTCTACCACTGTATATAACTACTATGAGTGCAGTGATAATGATTTACAAAGACACATTTTAATATCTATGCCCAGTTTTGACACACAGGACAGAAAGACCAACTGTTGGTTTCCCCCTTTTGGACCTTCAGACCAATTTCTGTACCCTTGTTTGCCAGCAACACAGTTCCTCTAGTGATAGGAGTCCTGCACAGGATATGGCCAACCAATATGGATGGAACAACGGGAATAAGGACCTCTTTCCTTCCCCCAGATTTCTGCCTTTAGGGTATGTATGCCTGTGCCCCAGGATTCACTTTAGCTGGTGCCAGCTGCATCATCAATTTTTGGGAAGTCAGTTGTAGAGTTTTGGGGATGCCATGTTCCTCCATGTTCATGCCCACTACTCAGAGCCATGATGTTAATTGGACGTATACATTTCCTGATTTTCGGAGTACAGCTCTGTTTCCAGGATAAGTACATAGTTACATAGTTTGTAAGGCCAAAAAAAAGACAAGACGTCCATCCAGTTCAGCCTGTTGTGCTAAAGTGTTGATCCAGATGAAGGCAAAAAAAAACCAATGAGGTAGAAGCCAATTGTCCTCATTTTAGGAAAAAATTCCTTCCCGACTCCAATCTGGCAATCGGAAAAATCCCTGGATCAACGACCCCTCTCCAGAATCCCGGTCACTATAACTTGTTTATATTATAATCTAAAATGTCTCCAGACCCTTCTCCAGAAACCAGTCACTATAACTTGTTTATTATTACATCTAGAAATGTATCCAGACCCTTCTCCAGAATCCTGGTCACTATAAACTTGTTATATTATTACATCTAAAATGTATCCAGACCCTTTTCCAGAATCCGGTCACTATAACTTGTTATATTATTTTCATCTAGAAATATATCCAGACCCTTCTCCAGAATCCTGGTCACTATAAACTTGTTAATTATTAAAATCTAGAAATATATCCAGACCCTTCTCCAGAATCCTGGTCACTATAAACATGTTATATTATTACATCTAGAAATGTATCAGACTCTTCTCCAGAATCCTGGTCACTATAACATGTTATATTAGTACATCTAGAAATGTATCCAGCCCCTTCTCCAGAATCCTGGTCACTATAACTTGTTATATTATTCCACCTAGAAATGTATCCAGACCCTTCTCCGGAGTCCTGGTGACTATAACTTGTTATATTATTCCATCTAGAAATGCATCCAGACCCTTCTCCGGAGGCCTGGTCACTATAACTTGTTATATTATTACATCTAGAAATGCATCCAGACCCTTCTCCAGAATCCCAGTCACTATAACTTGTTATATTATTACATCTAGAAATGTCTCCAGACCCTTCTCCAGAATTCCGGTCACTATAACTTGTTATATTATTACATCTAGAAATTAATATCCAGAAACCCCTTTTCCAGAATCCTGGTCACTATAAATTGTTATATTATTACATCTTGAAATATATTCAGACCCTTCTCCAGACTCCTGGTCACTAGAACTTGTTATATTATTACATCTAGAAAAAGTTTTCCAGACCCTTCTCCGAATCCTGGTCACTAGAACTTGTTATATTACTACATCTAGAAATGCATCCAGACCCTTCTCCAGAAACCTAGTTACTATACTGTTATATTATTACATCTAAAATGTCTCCAGACCCTTCTCCAGAATCCCGGTCACTATAAAAATTGTTATATTATTACATCTAGAAATGTATCCAGACCCTGCTCCAGAATCCTGGTCAAATATAACTTGTTATATTATTACATCTAGAATGCAACCAGACCCTTTCCGGAGTCCTGGTCACTATAACTTGTTTATTATTACATCTAGAAATGCATCCAGACCTTCTTCAGAATCCCGGTCACTATAACTTGTTATATTATTACATCTAGAAATGTAATCCAGACCCTTCTCCAGAATCCTGGTCACTAGAACTTGTTATATATTACATCTAGAAAAAGCATCCAGACCCTTCTCCAGAATCCTTTTGTCCCCTATAACCTGTTATATTTTTACATCAGAAATGTCTCCAGACCCTTCTCCAGAATCCGGTCACTATAACTTGTTATATTATTACATCTAAAAAAATGTATCCAGAACCCTTCTCCAGAATCCTGGTCACTATAACTTGTTATATTTAATTCATCAGAAATGCATCCAACCCTTCTCCAGAATCCCGGTCACTATAACTTGTTTTATTATTACATCTAGAAATTCAACAAGACCCTTCTCCAGAATCCTGGTCACTATAACTTGGTATATTATTACATCTAGAAATGTATCCAGACCAGGCCCGGACTGCCCAAAGGGCAAACCGGGCATTTGCCCGGTGGGCCGCTGGGGTCCGGGCCGCCGCGCTGGCTCGGTTCCCGCCGAGGGGGGGTTTTCCCCCGCGGGCCCCAAGTCTGGCACACGTACGGGCCCCAAGGTCGCATCTGCGACCACCCCCGTGCCAGAGGGCCGACAGGACCCTCCGCCCCACGGCTGCAACGGCCCTACAGGGGCCGCATGCGCCATCGGGCCCCCCCTGCATCCCGGCCCCTGGTCCCAAACTCGGCCGGCAGACCCGTCCCTGATCCCGCCCACCCCCAAAAGGCCTGGGGCCGGGGCCACAGACCAAGCTGCCTGCCTCCAGCGGCCGCACCCTTTGCTGCAGCGGCCGACCAGAACAGCCGGATCCGATGGAGAGAAGAGGGGGGAGAGGGACCGGTATATATTTCAATTAGGCCGCCTGCCAAAACCGCCCTGGCCTAAAAAGAAGAGAACAACCATTTTATTATAAATATTTTTTACAAAAACTACCGGCCTGCCTCAAACTAGCCCTGCCTGCCTACAAACTAGCCCTTCTGCCTACAAACTAGCCCCCCGTTCCACTGCCTAAAACTAGCCAGCCGCCCCTGCCTTGAAAACTAGCCCAGCCCTAGGCCTCCAAAACTAGCCCTGCCCCCGCTACCAAAAACTAGCCCTACCTGCCTACAAACTAGCCTTGCCTGCCTAAAAACTAGCCCTGCCTGCCTACAAACTAGCCTTGCCTGCCTAAAAACTAGCCCTGCCTGCCTAGAAACTAGCCCTGCCTGCCTACAAACTACCCTTATCTGCCTAAGAACTAGCCCTGCCTGCCTAACAAACTAGCCCTATCTGCCTACGAACTAGCCCTACCTGCCTGACAACTAGCCCTACCTGCCTGAGAATTAGCCCTGCCTGCCTAATTACTGGCACTTCCTGACCAAGAACTAGCCTTATCTGCCTAGGAACTGGCCCTGCCTGCCCAAGAACTAGCCTTATCTGCCTAGGAACTGGCCCTGCCTGGCTAATTACTGGCCCTGCTTGGCTAATTACTGGCCCTGCTTGGCTAATTACTGGCCCTGCCTGGGTAATTACTGGCCCTGCCTGCCTAAGGTAACCCTAACTGCCTAATTAATGGCCCTGCCTGGCTAATTACCTGTGACAGCCCCAGCTACCTGCTTTAGGAGGTCTTTATACTTACCTGCCTAATAGGGGGGCTTGAATACCTACCTAATGGGGACCTGCCTATTTACATGCCACTTATATGACTTTTTTAATTTCTAATTTTTAGGGTCTAACATACGCTGTTTGTGGTACAATTACTGTTTAGGGCACCAAAGGGGGCACTATTACTATTTTGGGCTCTATGGATGGGGGTTTGTACATAGTTGGGAATTGATAGGAAAAGTGCTGGAAAAGAGAGGAGTCTAAGAAATATTTGTGGTAAATTCTACAGGGACGAGTAGTGACCGGGAGAAGAAGACATTGCATGCTGTACTGGACGAGAAGAAATGGAAGGGAACAACTCATCAGGAAGACATCATGGAGGTTTGGGCAGATGGAGAAGAAAAGGTGAAGAGAACAACTCCCATCAGAGATGACGTCTCCTGTGAGTCCCTGCTATCAGGGGTCATGTTACTTCTGTGATGAATCAGTGCTGTATTCATGTGATGGTGACCTGACTACTGGTGATGTGATTGGTTGTAGGTTATGCTGGTGCTTATGTAGTGTCAGTGTGGACTTGTCCCTGATTGTAAAGCAAGTGCACACCTGACTCTGTGATGAGGGGTTTCTCTGCACTTTTTCTTTCTTGCTTGTGTTTAGGGGGCTCTTACACAGAGCGGTTTTGGTGCATTTTTTGTTGCGTTTATTTTGTGCAGAAATTTACAGCACTAACTGCTCTGCCTTTCTGCACAAAAACGCACCAAAAACACAAAAAAAAGCCACCAAAAATGCTCCGTGTGAAAACCCAATTCGTGTATTTTTTTAGAAAGTGGCGAGGTGCGAGAACAAGGGAAATTTAAAAA
>JAODAL010054398.1:0-24654 GCA_025379985.1 Phyllomedusa bahiana
ATTGCCTGTGGCCCCCCCAACTGCCTGTGGCCCCCCCATAACCCGCCTGTGGCCCCCTATATGCCTGTGGCCCCCCTTTCCGCCCGCGGCACCTATATCCTTGGCCCCCCTAACTGCCTTGTTTTCCCCATACCTGCCCTTTTGGGCCCCCTTACCTACCCCTGGCCCCATTACTGCCTGTGGCCCCCTAACCCGCCTTAGTCCCTTACTGCCTGTGGGCCCCCCCATCCTCCGTGTGGTCCCCAAAAATGCCTGTGCCCCCTATACCCCGCCGTGCCCTATACCCCCTTGGCCCCCATTCTGCCCGTGGCCCCCCCTACCCCCTCGGCCCCATCGGCCCCCGTGGGCCCCCAATCCCTGCCCCTTTCCCCCCATCCCGCCTTGGCCCCCCCATCTGCCCTTTTCCCCCTATTTAACCTTGGCCCATCTGTGGGGCCCCCTTATACTGCCGTGGCCCCCCCAAATACCTGCCCAATGCCCCCATTCGCCCATGCCCCCATTACCTGCCTGTGGCCTCATATACCTGCCTCAGTGCCCCCTTTTAAAACCCGCCTGTGGCCCCCTAACCCCGCCTGGGCCCCATATTATATACCCGCTTGGAGTGGGGCCCTATACTATTACCTCCGACATTGACCCTATATAAAATTAACCCCCTGACTTGCCCATATCATAACCTCCCAAGAGGGGACCTATACACCTACCTAACTGAGGGGGGCTTTTATCCCCATAATTAAGGGGTTATGGAAATTGGGGGATTCTAAAATTTTTTTTCCAAAAATGCAGGACAGATTTGGCCAGGGATTAGATGAAGGGTGAACCCGGATGGAGAAGAAAGGGAAAATGACACGCTGATTAGAAATGAGTCTCCTGTTCACTAAATGTTTCTGCAGTGTAATCCCTTTTATTTTGCAGAGCGCCTCATACAACTAGTATCTTCCCCTTTTGGGGCCCCGTATGGGGGTAAAATAGGGAATCAAGCCTATGTACAGCTGTGGTCACATGGGGGTTGGTTTTGGTCAGGTTGGCAGGGTTTTTTGGCCTTTGGTAATAGTTTTGGACTTGGTTTTTGGGGTGTTTTTTTAAACAATCATTTTCTGGTAGTTTGCTCCTTTTGTAGGTGTATTTTTGGGGAGTTGAGGGGTATTTTTACTGTCAACGGGGGGGGGGGTTTTTTAAAAAAATAAAAATTTTTCATTGGTGATTTTTATTTTGCGTGAGGAGGGAGGTATATAATATAGGGTCACTCTATGTGGAATATGCAAAAAAATTTACAGGGCAAAGGTTTTTTTTTTGTAAAAACACATCATGCCGCATTCACAATGTGGCGTGAAAAAGTGTGTGAACCCCCCATACGGCAAAACACAAAGGGCCCGTGCCCCCGGGTTTTTTGGACCCTAGCAAAGCCCCTGCACTGAATAGACTATCCCGCCCGGGCCACACATGACCCCCAAAATGCAGACCCCCGTTTAAAAACCCTTGGAAAAGGAGCTTTGAACCACCTTTTAGTTGAACTGGACATTAACTAAATGTCCCGTACCCCAGTTTTGCCATTAACCTGCTGAACCCCCGATTAAAAAAAGCCGGGAAAAGGAGTCTTTTAACCCCATTTTATTGACTGGACATTTAAATAATTTTCCCCCTTTCCCATTTTGACCCTTAAACCTGTGTGACCCCAATTAAAAATTGCCGGGAGAAGGGGTCTTTGAACCAAAATTTTTTATGAAATGGGCATGAAACCTGTACGGGTAACCCACATCGTTTAATTTCCCGTACCCCCTTTACAATTTAGAGGAAAATTTGTTTTATATTTGTAGGCAAGTTTTTTTTAGTTTTAAATTTAGAAACACATTTTTAAAATAGGAAGAATCACACCCCGTCTTTTTTTTCTCTTTTTTTATTTTATTAAAGGGGTTGCCATACGGAATTGCTACTATGTTAAGATCTTTCAAAACAAGTCTTTTGCAATTTTCTCCCTTTTCAGTGTCCTACCTATTCCTGTTTCTGACAGCACCATCCCCCTTTTGAGCCACTCTTGACAATTGTGAAAGAACAAATGTCTGTTAGAACCAACATTTTTTACAATAGGGCCTGTAGTCTAGCTGCATTTCACAGCAAAATGCCCCCAACAATTCAAAACATGACCCTTGAGCCACTTTGGACAAATGTGAAGAACAAATTCTGTTAGAAACAAATTTTTTATAATGGGACCTGTAGTATAGCTGCATGTCACAGCAAAATCCCCCCAAAAAATGCAAAACCATGACCCTTGAGCCACTTTTGACAATTGTGAATAACAAATGTCTGTTAGAAACAACATTTTTTAGAATAGGACCTGTAGTATTGCTGCATTTCAAAGCAACATGACCCCAAAAAATTATAAAAATGACTTTCAGGCCACTGTTAAAAATTTGTGAGGGAGAAATGCCACTTAAAAGCCACATTTCTGTTCCAAAAGGACCATGATTATAGCTGTATCTCACAGCAACATGACCCCAAAACCTTTGACAATGCGAAAATTCTAAAGAAATGTCAAAGGATATGGGTTTGTCATGAAACCTTGGTGTCTTTTACAGTCTCCCACGCAAAACCACAAAAGAACTTTGGGAACTGAGAATAAAAATTGCAGAAAGAAAAAAATCATTTTAAAAAAAAGTTTCAAGAGGACCATTTCTGTTTGAGAGGAATGTGAAGTAGACCGGCAATTAATCGGTGACCTCGGCAATTGGCCACATCATCATCAGAGATCCATGCCCGATTCATCTTGAGAAAGTCAAACGATCCACATTATCTGGGGGAAAGCCGGATGCGTTTTGTTGTAATGACTCCTCCAGCTGTGCTGAAAGGGCCACTCAGTATGACGCTGGCGCTGGGAGGACAACACCTCTATGCTGGCGACGAGTGGGGTATTTGTCCCTTTTGGATACCCAAAGTCTTTGGGTTTCCCCAACAATCAAAAACATCGGTGTTGGATGCAGATAGTCGTGCACCTGACTTAAAAGGGTTGTTCATTTCAGCTTTCCCCTGCAGTGTCCCCGTAAGTTTTAACTGAGGGGGGGCTAGTTGCGTCGTTCTGCCCCCTCCCCCCCCCCCCATCGCACACGGGGTACATACTTTATCAGGGGGGGGGGGGGGGGGTTTGCTCTCAAGGTTTACCCTGTGTGCCTGCCAGGGCTGTTGCGGAAAGGGTATTAGGAGTGTAGGAGGAAAGGGGAAGCGTGGTAATAGAGCAAGGGATCATGGTTCCTTTACCCCGTTAGCTTACAAGTCTCCACATCTCCACAACAAACAAGGGCAGTGTTACTATAACCCGGTGTCTCACAAAATGGAAACAAAATATTCACAGCCCTGATCTGTAAGTATTAGTATAGTCACAGTTCCAAAGAATACATGATTATAGTAACAGACAGGGTCACTGCTGTCACAATACTGTTAGGAGCAGGAGGAAGCAGGCCACACAGGGTTTAAAGGCAGCTCGGCACAGACCCAAGTCCTCCCCCCTCCAAAGCATTCTGTGGGGAGGGGCTCTCTCTCCCACCTGTCTTTAAAGGTGTGAGTCATTCAACCTACAGCCGTAAGAAAGGATCAAAAAGGGCAGCTATATAGAGATTTGAGAAGCTGATGAGTAAATAAAAAAGGGCAGCTCAAAACCCTAGGACATTTGTAAGAACATAATTGCAAAGCTGCTTGTTTTTTAAAGATCTTTAAATTAAAACCCCAAACATTGACGAACAACCCCTTTTAAACTGGCCTGTGTGTTGATGTGTGCCCTGCATTTTCACGTTGGTGAGGTGGTAAAAAAGATTGCCAGAGGTCCACCCTTGGTTCTTACCTTGTTTCTCCTCCGCTACGGGTTCTTGGCCCTCTCTGCTGTCACGTCGCTGAGTTGTTCCACCCTGACATTTGAAAAACGTGAAGCAACGCAACAGATGTCTCCTTATCAAACAGCAAGGGCCCCCATTTCCCCGCATTTTCTCTCTATTTGGGTGGGTGGGGGGAAATTTCTGAGTTTTGTTTTGTACCGGGGTCCAGGAGGGTGGCCACCCAGCAACTTGTTTTTTCATTTTGATGGCCTTAATGCGAGGATCATGTTTGAGGAAATTGAGCATCCAAGCACTCATGTGAGAGATGGACCTTGATTTCCAAGCCTCGGGTCGAGGGGCACAGCAAACTCATCTTCCTCATCTTCCTCCTCCGCCTCAAATTCGCGCCAACCTCTTTCCAAGGCTGGGACTCGGTAACGTCGGGTCTAGGAATACCTGCTCCTCCTCCTCCGCTTCTCGGCACAGCTTCAACTCAGCCCTGACTTGGCTCCGGTGATGCCCCCTGAGAGCTGATGCGCCGCCTGGCACTAGCCTGGACCCCGAACCACTGCCTAATGAAGACCGATAAAATGGAGAAACTGTCGGGCCTTGTGGATTCGACGGAGAGAAAGCTCAACACCCCGAGGTCCGCACCGCTGCATGTCAGGCCATGTGTCACTTCATACTGCGTAATGGCATTGCGCTGCTGCCACAATCGCTGGAGCATGTGGGGGGGTGGAATTCCAGCGTTTTGCCACGTCAACAATGAGACGGTTGACGGGAGGCCGAGCTGACGCTGCAACGCAGCCAGGCGGGAAGAAGAAAGGTGCGAACGGCGAAGTGCAAACTCAGACCTCGAGCCTTCCAACGGGCCCAGTCTAGACCCGGTAGCGTTTTAGAAATTCTGGACGACAAGGTTCATGACATGTGTCAGGCAAGGGATGTGCTCCAGCCTACCGATTTTAAGGTCGCCATCAGATTTCCGTCCGTTATCCCCACACCACCTTGCCTGGCACAAGGTTCTTGTCACCCAGCCAGCGCCGTTGCGGAGAGCCGTCCATAGCTCCTGACCTGTGTGTGGACGGTCTCCAAGACAGATTTAATTTCAACACGGGCCCGGTTTCTCTGGGCACATGATGCCACCAGAGGACCTTGGGGGAAAGAGCCCTGCACCATCCCTGCGGTTTTGAAGAGTGTGCGCCGAGACTGAGAGCCACCGTCACCACCAGAGACATCCACCCAGCTCACCCAGTGAGCTGTCACAGAGATATAGCGGCCTTGGCCGTGCTTACTAGACCATTTTGTCGGTGGTGAGATGGACTTTTCCGGACACAGATGCAGACAACGCGCTTGAAATTTTAGATGACACGTGGCTGGCCAGGGCAGGGACGGCTTTTCTGGCCCAAAAAAATGCCTGCTCGGCATCTGGTATTGGGAGCAGACATGGGCCATGACGTGGCGGAACCCATCTGTGTCCACCAGACGGAAAAAGCAACATTTCCCAAAGGGCCCCAAAAGCCTGGCAATCCCGACTTTCCCGGCTTTTGGCTTTGGAGGGTTTTTTGGTTAAAGTGTTTTTTTCTTTTTGCTCACAAACCGGGGAAGACAAAAGGGCGGCTGCTAGACTGGCCGCAAAAACGGGTGAAAAGGTTTCCCGTCAAACGGGCGGAAGGAAAAAGGGGGAAGGAGGGGTTCTCTGTTCCGGGTGGACTTCGGGCCGAGGGTGGAGGCTAAAAGCGGGGGCGATCCCGGGAATCATACTTTTGAGAGACAGGGGCAGTTTGGGGAAACGCTGGTGGTGGTGGAGGAGGCGGAAAAACCAGAGGGGAACGTGGTTGGAAGCCCGGCATCGGTGGGGCCCTTTTTTTGGCCAATTTTTCCCTCCTTTTTCAACTCTTTTCATTCGCTGCATGTGACTAAAAAAATTTGGTGGGGGTTTTAAACCCACCTAAGTTTCCCTTGCCTCTACAAAGTGTTTACGGAAAAAGACGGCATATGACATCGCTGGGGGGAAATCAAGGTTTTCTCAAAAAAAGGGCCCGGGTTTGAGAGGTCCTGGACCTTTTTGACGGCGATAAGCAGGAGCGGTTTTTCCGCTGACCGTGGCGGGGCGGAATCATATCAGTGGCCTTCTGCGACCGCCCTTTTCCCTTTTTGAGGCGGGACCCGTATTGACACTCCCCCAAACCCGCCCTTCCTCCTCGTCCATTGATGAAGCGCTCGCAAGCAAATTCTGTAAAAAGGGCCCCACGATGGATCCCCCAATGTCGTCATCTTTAAATCATCATCAAAAAGGTGATTTGGTCGTCCTCCTTTTCCTGAAATCCAGAGCTTTTTGGGCTAAAAGGGCAAGGCACGAAAGGGCCCTTTGCCTACCCCCCCCGGGGAAATTTTTGGGCCCGATTGCCCCGGCTTCCCCCTCCTCCCTGATGGCATCAAAACTGGGCGTCAGAGCGGGACAAAATAAACCTTTTTGGGCCCTTTGACCCTTTAAACATGCCTCTGACGCCAACCGCATTTTGTAAATAAAAAGGGGGTTTTCAAAAAGGGGTTTAAAACCACGGGGGGGTACACGGGGTTGCCTTCGCTTCATTTTGGGGAGGATGCTGAAAAGCGGAGCGACATTTGGGGCCTGACTGGGGGGGACGACGAGGAAAGGGACTGCTGGATGCGGGGTTTGAAATTAACCACGAAGAACAGTTTTGGCGACGCTTTCGTTTACTAGATTCACGGGACCCTGACCCAGCGATGACAGGCCTGAGGGTCCGAAAACCAAACCCGATCCCGTGGCATCCCGTTGTCCCAGCACTGGAAAAAGCCCCTTTCCCCCTCGAACCCATGCCCCCTCCCCCCTCTTTCCGCTTTACCCCCTGCATTTCGCTCCATGTTCACAAAGAAAAAAAATTTTGAAAAGGGAAGGGAAAGGGATTTTTTTGGAAAACCCTTTTAAATTAAAAGACCGCAAATCACAGTTTATTCTCAAACCCCTTTCAAATAAAAACACAATTGCTGAAATTTAAAATTTTTAAGTGAAAGGGTGCCTCTATCCAACAAAGCGGGGCCTGCCCCAAAAAGTGAAAAAACCCCTATCTGAAATGAAAAGGGGATAATAAAAGGAAATTTTTTTGCACCTATCAAATAAAACCGGGCAGTGACTAAAAAAAATTGCTGCCCCCCAAAATTTTTAACAATATAAAACGAAGTTTGGCCGGCGTAAAAGTGAAAAAACACCAAACCTGAAAGGGTAAAAGGGATAATAAAAGGGGGAGTTTTGCACCTATCAAATACCCCCTGAAATTTTACAAAGAAAAGATCTGTAACCAAATAAAGTTCAGGCTGCCCAACAAACAAGAAAAATTTCACCCCGAAAACGAATAAAAAGCCATTGGGAATGCAATGTCTAAACAAAATCTGGGGTGCACAATATCCACTATCCTTTAAAAGAGCTTTTCCCGTGGTTTGCCCCCCGCCCCCCCCCCCCTTCCCCCCTTACCCCCCCTTTACTTTTACAGCGCTAGATCTTCTTTAAAAACTCCCGGGCCCAAGTACCTAAAATTTTGCAAAACTCTAATCTACCCAAGTTCTAATTTTTCACCCGCAAAAAACATAGCTGTCTTGTGAACAAATAGAACAAATTTTGCAGATTTTGGGCAGAGACCGACCCCCCAACCTTTCTCCACCCAGAACACTGACACAACTGATGCTGAACAGGAAGGGCTTTTTCTAGTAAAACGGGTCCTTGGTTTTTTTCCCGCCCAAAAACAAAACAAACCCCATCCCCAGTCATTTACGCGCACCCCACCCCCTCACCCGCTCTATTCTGTTTAAGCTGAATTTTCTGGCCCCCAAAATGACAGTAATCGCTGAAAATGGCACATAAATTTAAAAATTACGCCAGATTTTATTTTACCTAAATTTTCGCGTGGGTCGAAAAAATCCGATCAACATAAAAACCAAAGCCCGATTTCCAAATTTTTTTTATAATAATCGCTCAACACAAATCCGGAATAAAGGGGCAGATTTTTGTCTTAAACTAAGTATTTACCTATAAAAACAACAGGAAAAATATTTTGCGATTACTTTTTTGCAGAAAGGGTGTAGGTTTTTTTCCCCTAGGGAAGGCGTCTACTTTTGGCAAATTTTTAGTTCAACTGCACATAAAAGCCACCCAAAAATTGGTTTTTCATTAGTGTTTTAGCGGGTTATTATCGACAAAGTTGAAATCGGCACGGTTTTTTTGTTTTATCGGTTTTTTTTCGATCAACCCATAATTTAGGTTTTTAAAACTGTGCTTTAAACATTAATATCGCCCATTTTTTAGCGCTTTTCCCTTTAAATTTTGGGGGCCCGCAAATCAGCTTAAGAAAAAGCAGGGGGGAGCTGGGTTGCACGTCCCTGACTGGGAATTTTATGGTTTTTGATTGGCTTGGGAAAAAACACATGAAACCCCGTTTTACATAGAACACCCCTTTCCCGTTCACCTCAGTGTGGTTTTGGATCCCAAGACAACGTTCCTCGTCTCTCTCAAAACAGCTCAGCGAAACTGTTCTATTTGTTCACACAGACAACTATGCTTTACTGTGAACCCAAAAGAACTTGGTAATTAAAAATTTTCAGTTTTAGTTACTTAGGCCGAGGGGGGCGGTGAACAGAGACAGGGCACGCTGGCAGGCCAGGGTTTTGAAAGGAGAGGGATATTGGGGCAGCCCAACTGTGCTTTGGAAACCCTGCATTGCAATGGGTTTTTTATTTAACATTTTTTGGCCAGTTTTTTGGGGAAATTTTTACTTGTATATTTTTGCAACCGTACTTTTAAAAATTTGGATTTCAGATTTTTTCTGTAACTGCAGGGTATTTTATGGTGCCCAAAAATCAACTTTTTTTAACTTACACGATTTAAATTTTGGGTTTTTTTTAAATTTTTGGGGCGGCCCAGTTTTTTTCATAAGGGAACCCCTTTCACTTAAATTTTTTAAAAACAGCCAAATTTTTTAAGGCACCGAAAGGGGTAAATTTTTAGGGGCAAAAAACTCCCTTTTAAAAACCGTATATATTTCAAATAGGTGTTTTTTTTTTCCCTTTGGTGCGGCCCAGTTTTTTTCATAGAGTCACCTTGCATTTAAAATTTTTACAGCAATTTTTTAGTCCCCCGAGGGGGAATTAAAAGGGGGCAAAAAAAGCCTTTTATTATCCTATACATTTTAAATAGGTGTTTTTTCACTTTGGGCGGCCCAGTTTTTTTTTCAAAAAAGCCACCTTGCCCTTAAATTTGAAAAACACAATTTTTTTAGTCACTGCAGGTTTTAAATTTTTAGGTCAAAAAAAAAGGGTTTTATTTTCCCTATACATTTTAAATAGGTGTTTTTTTTCACTTTGGTGCGGCCCTGTTTTGTTCATGGGAGCCCCCTTCCCACTTAAATTTGAATACAGAAAATTTTGTAGTCACCGCAGGTGTATTTATAGTTGCAAAAACACCTTTTATTATCCGTATAAATTTAAAATAGGTGTTTTTTTCACTTTGGTGCGGCCCATTTTTGTTCATCGAGCCACCTTGCACTTAAATTTGAATATAGCAATTTTGTAGTCACCGCAGGTGTATTTATAGGTGCAAAAAACACCGTTTGTTATCTGTATCATTTTTAAATAGCTGTATTGCACGTGGTGCGGCCCTAGTTTTCTTCAAATAGCCACCCTGTACGACAATTCTCTAGTAACTGTTCTCGTTTGTCATTGCTGCAAAAAACGCAATTTCTCATCCGTGTAACTTTTGAATAGTTTTATTGCGCTCGGTGAATCTCAGTTTGGCGCAGATAGCGCACTTGTATGATATTTTGTTGAAAACTATCAATTCCTAGTCCTACTGGGCAGTTGTAAATCCCTGGGACTGAAGGAAGAACACTGTTTTATTTGTCTTAACGGTTCTTCCACCAGACCGCATTTCACAGGTATTCGCAAGAAACATTTCAGTTTCTAATCCTAGTTGGCTGTAGGAAATTAGAGGGATTTAAGAATAGCTGTGATTTGCCGTCTCTCAATAGGAGACTGTCAAAAACTCTTCCATACCTTTTTAAAAATTATATCTTTCTGAACATGGAGTAAAATGCAGGTGGTAAGCGAGCAAAGAGGGGGGTAGGACATGGAGTAGAGGTACGAGAGAAGGTGCTCCTTCCAGTGCTGGCGACAACACGCATGCCAGCGGATCGTCGGTTGCAGGACCGTCAGGCCTGTCATCGCTGGTCGGGCCCTGTGAATCTCAGTAACGAACGCGTCGGGCCCAAACTGTTCTTCAGTGGTTAATGCAACCTGCATCCAGCAGTCTTACCTCCTCGTCCTCCCAGTCACGGCAACAAATGTCGTCATCAGCATCATCAGCATGCATCCAACCTGAAGCGAAGGCAGCCCAAATGTGATCTCGTGTATCCACCACTGTGGATAATCCATTTTCTGAAGACTTCTTTGATGACAAAATGCGGTTGGGGTCAGAAGGCATTTCCAAAGTCAAGAGTCCAAAGAGGATGATTTTGTCTGCCCCTGACGCCAAACACTGATGCCATCAAAAGAGGGGAAGGAAGCCGGTCCAATCGGGAAAAAAAACCCGGGCGGGGTCGGCAACGCCTTGCAGTGCCCCTTGCTTGTAGCCCGCAGCTCCTGAATGCAGAATGCCAGGACGACCAAGTCACCTGTGTTGATGATGATGATGATGATGATGATGACGACATTGCGGATCCATTGTGGTCTTTTCCGCAGAATTTGCTTGCGAGCGCTTCATCACTGGACGAGGAGGAAGACGATGGGGTAGTGTCAATACGGGTCCCGCCTCAAAAAGGGAGAGGGCAGTCGCAGAAGTCCGCTGATATGATTCCGCCAGCCACGGTCAGTGGAAACCCTACTCCTCGCTTATCGCCGTTGAAAAGGTCCAGGACCTCTCAAGCCTGGGCCTTCTTTGAGCAAGCCTCTGATTCACCCAGCCTTTGCTGTAAATGCATTAGTAGAGGCAAGAATCTTAGGTGTTTAACCACCACCAACATGTCTAGTCAAATGCAGCGAATGCATGAGTTGAAATGGAGGGAACACTTGGCCAAAAAAAGGCCACATCGATGCCGGGCTTCCAACCACTGTCACACCCTCTGTCTCCGCCTCCTCCTCCTCCGCCACAACCAATCGTTCCTCAGCTGCCCATGTCTCTCCGAGTCATGATCAGGGATCAGCCTCCGCTTCAGCCTCCACCCTCACCCGAGTACCACCAGCACCACAAGAGACCCATCCTACCCCTTCTCCTTCCACCAGTTTGACGAACTGCACGCCGTACAGCGGCCAGTCTAGCAGCCAGCCTTCTGTCTTCCAGGTTTTGGGAGCAGAAGAAACACTTTCACCCACACCCTCCCCAAGCCAAACGCCTGAATGTCGGCATTGCCAGGTTTTTGGCCTTGGAAATGTTGCCTTTCCGTCTGGTGGACACAAATGGGTTCCACCACGTCATGGCCCTTGCCTGCCCCCAATACCAGATGCCGAGCAAGGTGCTGTGCGATAACGGTCGAAATCTGCTGGCCGCCCTTAAGATCGGTAGGCTGGAGCACATCCCTTGCCTGGCACATGTCATGAACCTTGTCGTTCAGAAATGTCTAAAGCGCTACCCTGGTCTGGACTGCCTGCTGAGGAAGGCTCGAGGTCTGAGTTCGCACTTCCGCCGTTCGCACCCTGCTTCGTCCCACCTGGCTGCGTTGCCAAAACTTCAGTCGGTTTCCCTTTAAACGCTCTTTGTTGCGTGGGCAACCCCGCGGGAAATTTTCCACCCTCCACTTTGTTTCCAGCGATTGTGGCAGGGGGCCCAATGCCATTACGCAGTAGGGAAGTGACACATAAAATGAAAACCCAGCGGTGTTTTTTGGGATGTTTTCCCGGCCCTCAATGATTTCCCTGGGTACCCCCAAAAATTGATAAAAGGGCCCCGAGTTTGCTCGCCACGCCAAGAGGTGTTGTCTGCCCAGCAGCAGGTCATTCTGAGGGACCCCAGCACGTAAAGGTTGTCTTTAAAAGGGACAAACGCTTCCGTTTTTCCAAAAATGGGGGATCTTTTGGACTTTTTCATCAAGATGAATGGGGCATGGATCTCTGATGTTTTTTGGGGGCCCCAAAATTTGCCGAGGTCACCGTTTTAGTTCCCCCGGTCTACTTCACTTCCTCTTAAACAGAAATGGCCCTATTGAAAAATTTTTTTTAAAAAATGAAAATTTTTATTACTGAAATTTTTTTATTCCCGTTCCCAAAATTTAAATTTTTGCGGGGTTTTGTTGTGAGGAGATTGTAAAAGACATAAAGGTTTTATGAAAAAACCGTTTTTCCCAAATTTATCAGTTTATTCTTAAAATTTTTTTGGGCATTTTTCAAGGGTTTTTTGGGGTATGGTTCTGTGAGTTTAAAGCTAGAATCCACCCTTTGGCCCACAAATGGGGGTTTTCTAAGTGGCATTTTTCCCCCCAAAATTTTTTAAACCCGTGGCTGAAAAAGGCCCTTTTTTATAATTTTTTGGGGTCTTTGTGCTGTGGTTTTACACTTAAAAATCATGGCCCTTTGGAACAAAATTTGTGGCTTCTAAGTGGTTTTTCTCCCTCAAAATTTTTTAAACCGTGGTTTGAAAAAGTCTTTTTTTTAAAAATTTTTTGGGGTTCTTTGTTGTTTTGAAAATGCAGCTTACTAATGGCATATTATAAAAAAAAATTTGTTGTTTCTAAAGACTTTTTTTCCCTTCCAATTTCAAAATGGCCCCAAGGATATGTTTTGAATTTTTGGGGGCATTTTGCTGTAAAAATTTAGCTATACTACGGGTTTCCTATTGAAAAATTTTTGGGTTTCTAACAGGAAATTTGTTCTTAACAATTGTCAAAAAGTGGCTAAAGGTTCATGGTCCCTTTTAGAAACAGGAATGGGTTTGGTTTACTTTTAAATGGACACATATTGCAAAATGACTTGTTTTTTGAAAGATTTTTAACATAGCTGGCATCCCTGTAGGGGGACAAACCATTTAATACATTTAAAAAAAAGGGGAAAAAAGATGTGGTGGGACCATCCTTTTTTTAAAAAGTTTTTTTTTGAATTAAACTACAAAAAAACCCTGGAATGCCCCAAAAATGGGTTACAAATTTTCCCCTTTAAATTTACAAGGGAGGTACGGGAAAGACTTGAACAGATGTAGGTTCCCCGGGAAAAGATATGTAAATTTTCCAGTTCAGCAAAATTTGGGGGTTTAAAAGGGACCCCTTTTTTCCCCGGGCACTTTTTAATTGTGGGTCAGACAGGTTTAATTGGGTATCCTCCCGGGAACAGGACAGATTTATTTTAATGCCCAAGTTAAAACCAAAAATTGGTGGTTTTAAAAGGGGGACTTTTTTTTCCGGGCCACTTTTTGAATCTGGGGGTCTTGAAGGTTTGGGGCCCTTGCTGTGGCCCGGGACAGTTTAGTAATGGTAGTTCAAAAAAAAATGGTGGTTGAAAAAATCCTTTTTCCTGCCCCTTTTTAATTTTGGGGGTTTTCTGAAGGTTTGTTGGTCTTTCTGCGGAACAGGAAAGTTATAGTTTTTTCCAAAGTGAAAAAAAAATGGGGGGTTTGAAAGACTTTTTTTTCCGGGCATTTTTTTAATCTGTGGGTCAAAAAGGGTTTTTAAATGGTTTTTTTGGCGGTCCCGGGACAGATATATTTAAAATGTCAGTTAAAACTAAAATGGGGGTTTTAAAAAGATTTCCTTTTTTCCCTGATTTTTTTTAAATCTGGGGGTCATGCTGGTTTGGGATTAATGCTGTGGCCCAGGAAAAGGGATATTCTTTGTCCAGTTCAAAAAAAAATGATGGTTCAAATAACTGCCTTTTGGCCATTTTTTTAAATTTGGGGGGTCATGCGGGTTTTTTAAGGGTCAGGCTGGGGGGTACAAGACAGGGATGTGGGGGGTCTGTAAATTTTTTATGTGGTTTTTAAAACCCTAAGTGTGTTCCCTAAGATGTAGCCGTATCCATTTGACTGTTGGTGGATGTTAATTCAGTTTCCCACCCCCTTTTTTGGGTTTTGTTTTATGAAGGTGTTTTTCCCTCCCCCATAGATTTTAAAATGGTATCGGCCAAAATTTTTCCCCTAAATTAGGGGCTATGGGGAAACCCGTCTTGATAATTGCCGTTTATGGACTATCGCCCCCGTGAGGGATTGTAAATCGTAATCGCTCACCCACGTTTATCATGTCGGGGTTTTTTTTTTGGGTGTTCCAATAAACTATGTTGTTTTTGCAAGTTTGTACACAGTATTAGGGACATTTTGGGGAAAATTTTGACTTAAAAACCCTTTTTGCTATAAGGGAGTTTTTTAACTACAACAAAACATTTGGTTTCGTTACTCAAAAGTAAATAATTTATGTGGGTTTTTTCCACAAGAAAATAAAAAAAACAGAAAAACAAAAAACAAATTTAGGGAAAAAATGTTTTAAATTTTCTTAAAAACCCCTATTTGTAAATTTATTTTTGTTTTATTATGTGTACAATCTCATTTAAATTTTTATACAAAATTTTTTATGAATGTTTTTTTTTGTGTTAAAAAAAGTTTTGGGTTGTTTTTTTTTTTGAGGGGCCCGGTATATGGGGTCTCCTATTTTGATCTTTCAGAAGCAAATTAAAAAAAAAATCGTTTTTTTGATTTGGGAAAAAATTTGGCTTTTCCCCCCTTGTTTTAACATTCCTTTTCATGTTCGGGCCCCTTTTTCTTTTTTTTTTTATATTTTTAAAAACTTGGGAAAAAATTTTCTTCATTTTTTTTTCACGGAAAAAATGGTGCGGATTTCCATTTTTTATGGGTTTAGAAATTTAATTTCAGCACAGAGGCAGTGAGCGGGTTTTAAAACCCTTTATTTTTATTACTTTCTGGCCCCAAAATCAAAAAAATTTTCATAATTTCATTTTGGGATTTGGTTTAAAATTGCACCCTTTAAAAAATAATTTTTCTTGGGACCCCAAAAAAATTTTTGGGTTTCCTTCCCCAAGCTTTCCCCACAATAGTTGGCCGGGGAAAAAGAGCCATTTCTCCTGACCAAAAAATGGTTGTAACTGAAAACCCTGTTTGGAAGTCGCCTTGCTGTCCTTTCCTTTTTAGTTTGCCTTATAGTTTCAATTTGGATTTTAGGTCAGGGCTTTGTAAAGCACCCCCAAAAAAATTTATTGGGTTTTCCCCTTTAAAAAACTTTTTAAAACCCAATTTTTTGGGAGTTTGCTTCGGGTCATTGTCGATTTTTGGGAAAATCCCTTTAACCCCAAAGGGTTAAATTCCCCTTTTCTGGTGTCCCCCCGTTATTTTTTATCCCTGTCCCAGCTCCTGTCTGTTGTGTGGTGCCTCATTCTTCCTCCAGCTCCCTGGTGTCCAGTGCACGCAACCCTGCGCCCCCCCCCAGGAAATTCCTTTCCCTTGCTCCCGGGTTTACTTCAGTTCATTGGTGTCCATCCTTTTGGTTGGGCCCCCTGTTTTGCTGTACTCCTGCTGACTTTTAAACCCATCAAAAATTTTCAGTGTTCCTGAGTAACCTGCATTAACCCTGCATATCCCGGGAACCCGTTCCCCGGGTGTTCCCGATGTGGGGGTTCATCTGTTCTACTGTTATTTGCTGCTGTATCAAGTCCACTACCTGCCAAGGGACTCTGCTACCTGTCTACAGCTATACTTTGCTGTCCGGTGTCATGTTCCACAATTCGGCTACCACCGTGAGTATCACCATCTACGCTCGTGGTGGCCCAGAGGATCCGCACTACCGCCATTTCTAACCATCTGCATTAGAAAATATGACAATTGGCTTCTACCTCATGGGGGTTTTTCACTTTCCTCTGGATCAACAAAATAGCACAATATCCTGAACTAGATTGATGTCTGTCTTTTTCCGGCCTTAAAAGTTATGTAACTATGTAAAATTTCAGGGAAAACCAGCCATCAGCCAATAGAGAAGCTAGACTAATTGGAAAAAAAGCTAAAACTGATATTAAAAGTATGCTCAAAATAGTTGTTTTGAATATGCTTAGGGTGACAGACGCCAATCTTATTGCGCACAATAAATAGTGTAGAATACGCCTGAATCTATGAACCCGGTCTACTGCGGGTCATAAATCAGGCACATTCTAGTGCAAAAACAACAACTCAGGCTCTAAAGTGGTTTACCTCTTCTAGCAGTAACTAGGTAATATGGCCCCCAGTATATAGATAGGTATGTAATATGGCCTCCAGTATAAAGCTAGCCAGGTAATATCGCCCCCATTATACAGCTGGGAAGGTAATATGACCCCCAGTATATAGCTAGGCAGGTAATATGGCCCCTAGCATATAGAGAGGTAGATTTTATGGCCCCCAGTATAGATATAGAAAGTTAATATGACCACCAGTATATAGCTAGGTAGTTAATATGGGACCATTACATAGCTAGGAAAGTAATATGGCCCCCAGTATACAGCTAGGAAGGTAATATGGCCCCCAGTATACAGCTAGGCAGGTAAAATGGCACCCCCAGTATATATCTAGCCAGGTAAAATGCCTACAGTATATAGCTCGGCAGATAATATGGCCCCCAGTATATAGCTAGTTAGGTAATATGACCCCCAGTATATAGCTAGACAGGTAGTAGGGCCCCCAGTATATAGCTAGGCAGTTAATAGGGACCCCAGTATACATATAATTAGGTAACATGACCCCCAGTATATAATTAGGTAACATGGCCCTCAGTATATAATTAGATAACATGGAGCCCAGTATATAGATAATTAGGTAATATAGCCTCGACTATATATATGTAATATATGTAATATATGGCCCCCAATATATATAGGCAGGTAATATATGGCCCCAAGTATATATATAATTAGGTAATATATGGCCCCAAGTATATAAAGGAAGGTAATGTATGGCCCCAGTATTTATATAATTAGGTAATATATGACCCCCAGTATATATAGGAAGGTAATATATGGCCCACAGTATATATAATTAGGTAATATATGGCCCCAAATATATATAGGCAAGTAATATATTGCCCCCAGTATATATAGGCAGGTAATATATGGCCCCAAGTACACACACACACACACACCATATATATTTTATATATATATATATATATATATATATTATATATATATATATATATAAATTAGGAAAATATACGGCCCCCATATGCGTAATTAGGTAATATATGGCCCCCAGTACATTTAGGCATGTAATATATGGATATATCACTGCAAATTATAATCCCTGTTAAAACATAACTTTTACTAGACTATCTAAAATTATGCAATCTAAACCCCTATATATTACCACTACATACCTAGATGATACAGCATACGTGTACTACCCGTCAGTGGAGTATTCGCCCCGATAAAGGGCGGCTTCCGCTTTTTATGACAGACAGTATCACATATACGTGTATAAAACCTTACATCCCAGCTATCCCCGACGCGTTTCCCCCCAAACAATTTTAGGGTTCATCAGGGGATTCAAAAACTCCTCTCGCTGTGGAATAAGAGTAGACGCGTTTCCCCCATACAATTTTGATGACAGAAATCTAGAAGTAGTTAATATCCTTAAAAAATATTGGGGAATCCTAATGTTGGACCCGGATCTAAAAGGGATACCTTCCTTCAACCCCCTCGATAACGTATCGGAGGGAAATTCTATCAAGGATAGACTGATCCATAGCCACTACACACCAAAAACCCTCCCAAGGCACGTGTTGGAAAGGAGACCGATTGGTAGTTTAAATGTGGGCAGAGATGTTAGCCTGCCCATATTACAAACAAACTAAATCCTTCACAAGTGCCTCAAATGGAAAACAATTTTTCATTCGTGATTTTTGCCAACTGTAGGACAGAAGGAGTAGTCAATATGGTATATGCCCCTGCCCACTTAATTATTTTTGGAAAAACAAGGAGAAAAATTTAAAAAGGGTGGGAGAACATCTGGGGATATACGAAATAGGAGAGACACGCCAGTAGCCCGACATGGTGGGAACACATAAGGGTGAAATGGGAAAACTCTGCGCTTTTTGATTTTAGAGGTCGTAAGACCATCCCCCAGAGGAGGGGATGGATAAGACTAATACTATGTAAAGAGGCCCAATGGATTTATCGTAGGGACTCAGTTCATCCAAAGGGCCTCAATGAACTTTGCAATTTGGTTGTTTTATTTGAATAGACTCTGCTTTTGGGGTCTGTTTCACCCGCTCTGTTTTGTTCGCACTCTCCATGGAGGACCACTATTGTTTTTTTCAAATCTGACCATTAATATGCATAAAAGAAACTATATCTTTTAAATTTTTTATTATATTCTTTGATTCTCAGTCGATAATTCATGTCAGCTGAGGACAGTGAATGTCGGGAAACCCCGAAATTTTTGGCCCTGTACTAAGCCCTGTTAAACTATGTGTGTCTGCAATATAGTAATTGCTCTGGGAAAATTTAGAAAATTTTAAGATGAGACGTCCCGCCCAATAGTCTGCTATCAATATACATTTGAGTGGATGGGGTGGCGTCAGGAATGAGTGCACTCGCCATAAGCTTCTTGGCAGTATATGTGGTCAGGCGCACATTTGAGCCTCAGCGAACTGTATTTTTAAGCACAGTGATGATCCCGGTAACATTAACCGGAAGTGACATGAAATCTTTCTTCCAGACATGCGCAGTGCAGTATTGAGAACCCCGGGGCGCCGCATGGTCTGGGCCGGCTTGTAGACATGCGCAGTATCGTTTTCCCGCGGCATCAACCGGAAATGACATGCATTTCCCTTCCGGACATGCGCAGTTCAGTACCCCGGAACGCCGGGTAAATCAAAGATAGTGAGATACGCGCACACATTTTAAATAGGAAACCCGGCAAATAGGCATAAACTAACACATACCAATTCGGAAGTGTTAGGGGCTTGATTGTTATACATTTGAGGGTCATTGAAGGTATTTTAAGGGAAGCGGAGATGATTTGCTCTGTATCCCTCTTATCCTGGGTGCCAGAAATACCAAAGGAGCTGCGGGGATTATAATTCCTTATACCTGGCAGCATCTAAGTTAATATCAGTCTCCCCTACCCTAATTTGAAATAGGAGGTATATGTGTTGTAGACATGTTGTATATGCATTGTATATAGCGTACTCTTATTCCACAGCGAGAGGAGTTTTTGAATCCCCTGATGAACCCTAAAATTGTACGGGGGAAACGCGTCTACTCTTATTCCACAGCGAGAGGAGTTTTTGAATCCCCTGATGAACCCTAAAATTGTACGGGGGAAACGCGTCGGGATAGCTGGGATGTAAGGTTTTATACACGTATATATGATACTGTCTGTCATAAAAAGCGGGGGCCCGCCCTTTATGGGGCGAATACTCCACTGACGGATATACACAGTATGCTGTATCATCTAGGTATGTAGTGGTAATATATAGGGTTTTAGATTGCATAATTTTAGATAGCCCTAGTAAAAGTTATGTTTTAAAACAGGGACATAATTTTCAGTGATAAAATTGGTTTAAAATCCTCTGTTTATATAAAATTTTGCAGTATTTTTTAATATTATGGCCAGTTTTTTTAAGTGGCCCTGGGGAATAAAAGAAATGGCGAACTGAGGCAAGAGCGGTGTTTCAGACGTTGAGGTGGAGTCAGATCAGAGTGATCTTTCAGATTTAAGAGTGGTATTCAAACAACTATACACAGCTTCCCCCGAGCCAATATTAAACTTGGTGGGGGCACAAACATGAGAGCATTATATCAAAATCACGTATTATACCTAGTGGACTTAGAAACATAACCCCTGCCATTAGATCACAGTCTGAATCCCTGTTTGGCAGAGTGGGAAACAGAACTCATAGACAGCTCTGTACGACTTATGAAAATCCTATTAAAGGAGGAAAAAAAACACTAGAAAGAAATTCTACAACTCTAAATAATTTGATAGAACAAGCATCAAAATTTTAGAGGGATCCTGACTTTACTAGGAGAGAACAAAGCTTACAAAACTCTATAGAAAAATATCAGACAGGAACTGAAGGTACGGAAACGAAAAACAATATCTAAGGACCTTCAAGAATTTAAAGAAGGGGAGAGCCTTTAAATTTTTAAAATCTAAGCCCACAACCCCCAGAGAAGTATTGTCATCTGACGCAGAATCTTCAGAAAACCAATTCACAAACAACTATAAGATCTAGGGAAGAACAAGAGGGACTAGAACGAGAAAATGGGGTCACCCAGAATTCAGGAGGAATGGGAGTACATATGGATTATTATGCCTCCTCATCCTCTGGCAACTCCAATACACCTCCTTTTTTTAGAGGGCTGGAGAGGCCCCGCGTCCGGCCTGAGACACCGTCAGAAACAATGACATTAGATCAGCATCAGATAATTAATCTTACAGATAGGCAATTGAGTAAAAAAGAATTACAGATTCTACAGAGGGGCCTGACCTTTGTGCCCACCACCAAGTTTAGCGATTTTTCATGGACTAAAGATTTACATCTATTTGTGCGTAAGCTCAAGTGGCATAAATTTTTTAAAATCAAAGATGAAATTGAATGCCAGCAATTGGGGTTTTTACGACACAGGATTTAGAGGGTATAAACGTACTTTTGTGTCCCTTATGGAGGAAAGGAGGAAATAAGAGAGGGACAAAACTAAATTGAAACTCAAAAGTAGGAGAATGCCCCCCAGTCAGCTGGAATACACGTAAAATTTATTTATTTTTGCAAATAGTCTCAAAAGAATTTCGTGATCTGGGTGAAACAAGAGGCTACCATTCCATAACAATCTCAGTAAAAGAGGAATTAGAAGCATTGTCAGCACTGGAACGGGATAAGTCTATAAATCATCAAACCCTCCGATAAGGGGGGAAATATTAATTATAACTAAATCATGATATGTATAAACGATGTGTAACGATCTTCTCAAGGGACAAAAGGCATTTTTGACATTTTATCTTTTAGATCCAACAACAACCTTTATTATGGAATTAAAAAAGGATACTTTTGGAGGGTTTAGAGATGGGCCTGATATCACACACAGAATTCAAATTTATGATGCCTTCTAATCCCCAAAAACCGACATCACTCGATCCCTAAGATCCATAAGGGCATACTCCATTAAAAGGCAGACCAATAGTCTCAGGTGTAGGAACAATTACCCCAAAATGTAGGGGTCTACATAGATAATATCTTTTTCAGGACTTTGTAACCACATTGCCATCCTACATAAGAGACACTTCTGATCTTTTGCGTAGATTGGATGGGATTACAGTTAATAAAGAAGTACTATTGGGCTCTATAAATGTAAAAGCCTGTATAGTAATATCCCACATGAAAATGGCATTCAGGCAGTAGAAAAATTTTTTGTCCACAAGAAGTATAGAATTCCAGGCTCACAATGCTTTTGTCATTAGACTACTTGACTTTGTGCTAAGACATAATTATTTTGTCTTTTGCAACAAGACCTTCCACCAGCTCAGGGGCACCGCAATGGGGAGCCCTTGCGGGTCCCGCTTATGCAAATCTGTTCACTGGCTGGTGGGAGGCTACCTTGGTAAACTCAACCAGGGGATGATCAATGGCCCCCCCAGATTTTATTCTGGGGAGGTACATTGATGACATCATCATCCTCTGGGAGGGTACAAGGTTGTCCCCTTTGAGGAAATTTGTTGCGCAACTTAATAAAAAAAAAAATCGGTATGCATTTACATTTGAAATGCAGGAGAGATGTTTACCCTTCTTGGATGTCCTTATCATCAAAATTTCAAATGGTAATATCACACAGATATGTTTTAGGAAACCCACAGCAAATAAACAGCTTGTTACACTGGGAAAGTTTCCATCCATTGCCCTGTAGGAGAGGAAAACCGAAGGGTCAATTTCTGAGAGTTAAGAGAAATTGCTCCAGAGATGAGACCCTTTTTGAGACAGTCAGGTATGCGAGGAGAGAGAAATTTTTTAATCGAGGATAAACCCCTCAAGAGTCCTGGAATCAGCCTTTAGGCATGCACAAAAACAGAATAGGACAACTTTGCTACAAGGTAAACCCCAGGAAGATAAAGATAACAATAAAGCACGTATAAATTGCAACTTTTGATGACAGAAATCTAGAAGTAGTTAATATCCTTAAAAAATATGGGGAATCCTAATGTTGGAAATCAGGATCTAGAAGGATACCTTTCCTTTAACCCCCCGATAACGTATCGGAGGGGTAGATCTATCAAGGATAGACTGATTCCATCAGCCACTACACACCAATACCCTCCCAAGGCACGTGGTTGGAAAGAAGACCGATTGGTATGTTTAAATGTGGGCAGAGATGTGTAGCCTGCCCAATATACAACAAACTAAATCCTTCACAAGTGCCTCAAAATGGAAAACAATTTTTTCATTCGTGATTTTGCCAACTGTAGGACAGAAGGGGGTAGTCCCATATTGTTATATTGCCCCTGCCCCACTTAATTATATTGGAAAAACAAGGAGAATATTTAAAAGAAGGGTGGGAGAACATTGGGGGATATACGAAATAGGAGAGACCCCAGTAGCCCGACATGTGTGGGAACATCATAATGGTGAATGGGAATCTCTGCCGCTTTTGATCTTAGAGGTCGTAAGACCATCCCCCAGAGGAGGGGAATGGGATAGACGAATCCTATGTAAAGAGGCCCAATGGATTTATCGTATGGACTCAGTTCATCCAAAGGGCCTCAATGAGACTTTGCAATTTGGTTGTTTTTTGAATAGGGCTCTGCTTTGGGTCTTTTTCACCCTGCTCTGTTTTGTTCGCACTCTCCATGGAGGACCACTATTGATTTTTCAAATCTGACCATTAGATATGCATCAGTACTATATCATTATTTTTTATTATATTTATTGATTACTTACAGTCTGATATATTCATGGGCAGCTGAGGACAGTGAATTTTCTGTACCCCGAAATCTTTGGCCCTGTACTAAGCCCATGTTAAACTATGTGTGTCTGCAATATAGTAATTGCTCTGGGAAATTTAGAGAATTAAGATGAGACGTCCCGCCGCAATAGTCTGCTATCAATATACATTTGAGTGGATGGGGTGGCGTCAGGAATGAGTGCACTCGCCATAAGCTTCTTGGCAGTATATGTGGTCAGGCGCACATTTGAGCCTCAGCGAACTGTATTTTTAAGCACAGTGATGATCCCGGTAACATTAACCGGAAGTGACATGTATCTTTCTTCCAGACATGCGCAGTGCAGTATTGAGAACGCCGGGCGCCGCATGGTCTGGGCCGGCTTTGTAGACATGCGCAGTATCGTTCCCGGCGGCATCAACCGGAAATGACATGCATTTCCCTTCCGGACATGCGCAGTTCAGTATCCGGAACGCCGGGTAAATCAAAGATAGTGAGATACGCGCACACACTTTATAGGAACCCGGCAATAGGCATAAACTAACACATACCAATTCGGAAGTGTTAGGGGCTTGATTGTTATACATTTGAGGGGTCATTGAAGGTATTTAAGGGAAGCGGAGATGATTTGCTCTGTATCCCTCTTATTTCCTGGGGGCCAGCATACCAAAGGAGCTGCGGGGGTTATCATTCTTATACCTGGGAGCATCTAAGTTAAGTATCAGTCTCCCTACCAAATTTGAATAGGGGGTATATGTGTTGTAGACATGTTGTATATGCGTTGTATATAGCGTACTCTTATTCCACAGCGAGAGGAGTTTTTGAATCCCCTGATGAACCCTAAAATTTGTACGGGGGAAACGCGTCGGATAGCTGGGATGTAAGGGTTTTAAACACGTAAAAATAGTGATACGTCTGTCATAAAAGCGGAGCCGCCCTTTATCGGGGCAATACTCCACTGACGGTTTGTACACAGTAATGCTGTATCAAACTAGGTATGTAGTGGTAATTATATTAGGGGTTTAGATTGCATAATTTTAGATAGTCTAGTAAAAGTTATGTTTTAACAGGGATTATAATTTGCAGTGATATATTGGTTTAAATCCTCTGTTTATATAGAATTTGCAGTATATGTAATATATGGACCCCAGTATATATAGGCAGGTAATATAGGGCTCTCAGTATCAGGGCTGTGGAGTCGGCAAGCCAAAGCTCCGACTCCGACTCCTCTATTTCCCAAACCTCCAACTCCGACTCCCGACTCCGACTCCTGAATCCGACTTCTGACTCCCTCATACATGGCGCATCTTTAAGTGATAACTTTACTGTATTTAAAATGATAACAACCAGCGTTTTATCACCTTATGATACAATAATCAAGCTATTAAGGTAGAACAGAGACTGAGAAGCAAAAAAGAACAATGTTTTGAACACTTGTGGTAGAGTTGAAGAAAAAGCTATATTTGTATCCAAGTCCAGTCTGCACCCAAAATTGGGAATGTGTAGAAGAGACCTGGGATCAGATTTTGGTTAAGACCTTCTTGAATCTGATCCAGAGCCCAGAAGGATTCAGGCAGTATTGAAAACCAAAGGGGGATTTCCCAAATACTAACAAAATAAAAACAAATTAACATTTTAATTTTTAGGAGCAGAACAGTAACAGTGCAGTTACAGGAAAGAATCTGAGAACTAAGCAGATGCTAAATACTTGCAAGTCAAATTTATGTATAAGATGTAAGATGACTGTATATAAAATTACAGTAGCCTCATGTTCAAAGCTGTAGTGGATGGTGAGATATGGAACCTGAAAGGGCTCAAAAGTTTAAAAAAATTGTTCCATTTTTTCTTGTCATGTACAATATATTTATTGGATATGACTTTAGAAAACAAAAAAATGGTAAAATTGCAAAACCTGCAGGAACATTTGTGGATCTCTGAATTTGTTTTGGGGAAAAAAGT
>JAODAL010054399.1:0-24654 GCA_025379985.1 Phyllomedusa bahiana
CCCGTTTCGCACCCCCCCTTCCTGGCAAAAGGTTTCTTGTCACCCAGCCAGTGCTCGGTCACGTTGCGGAGAGCCGTCCACAGCCCCTTTGACCTGTGTGTGGACGGTCTCCAAGACAGATTAATTTTCAACACGGCCTGGTTTCTCTGGGCCCGTGATGCCACCAGAGGACCTTGGGGGAAAGAACCCTGCACCATCCCTGCGGTTTTGAATAGCGTGAGCCGAGCCTGAGAGCCACCGTCACCACCAGTGAGCTGTCACAGAGATATAGCGGCCTTGGCCGTGCTTACTAGTCCTTGTTTCAGTAGTGAGATGGACTTTTCCGGACACAGATGCAGACACCGCGCTTGAAATTTTAGATGACACATGGCTGGACAGGGCAGGGATGGCTTTTCTGGCAAAGAAATGCCTGCTCGGCACCTGGTAGTGGGGGCAGGCACGGGCCATGACGTGTCGGACCCCATCTGTGTCGACCAGACAGAAAGGAAACATTTCCAAGGCCAAAAGTCTGGCAATGCCGACATTCAGGCTTTGGGATGGTTTGGGTTAAAGTGTTTCTTCTGCTCCCAAACCTAGAAGACAGAAGGCTGGCTGCTAGACTGGCCGCTGTACGGTGTGCAGGTCGTCAAACTGGCGGAAGGAGAAGGGGTAGGATGGGTCTCTGGTGGTGCTGGTGGTACTCGGGCGACGGTGGAGGCTGAAGCGGAGGCTGATCCCTGATCATGACTCTGAGAGACATGGGCAGCTGAGGAACGCTTGGTGGTGGCGGAGGAGGAGGAGGCGGAGACAGAGGGTGTGACAGTGGTTGGAAGCCTGGCGTCGGTCTGGCCTTTTTTGGCCAAGTGTTGCCTCCATTTCAACTCATGCATTCGCTGCATGTGACTAGACATGTTGTTGGTGGTTAAACACCTAAGATTCTTGCCTCTACTTATGCGTTTACGGAAAAGGCGGCATATGACATCGCTGGGTGAATCAGAGGCTTGCTCAAAGAAGGCCCAGGCTTGAGAGGTCCTGGACCTTTTTGACGGCGATAAGCGAGGAGCGGGGTTTCCGCTGACCGTGGCTGGTGGCATCATATCAGCGGTAGTCTGCGACCGCCCTCTCCCTTTTTGAGGCGGGACCCGTATTGACACTACCCCATCGTCTTCCTCCTCGTCCAGTGATGAAGCGCTCGCAAGCAAATTCTGCGGAAAAGACCACGATGGATCCGCAATGTCGTCATCATCATCATCATCATCATCATCAACACAGGTGACTTGGTCGTCCTGACTTTCTGCATCCAGGAGATGCGTGCTACAAGCAGGAGGCACTGCAAGGCGTTGCCGACCGCCCGGGATTTTTGCCAATTGACCGGCTTCCTTCTCCTCCTCTGATTGGCATTCAGTAACTGGGCGTCAGCAGAACAAAATCATCCTCTTGGCCTCTTGAATCTTTTAACATGCCTTCTGACCCCAACCGCATTTTGCCATCAAAGAGGTCTTCAGAAAATGGATTATCCACAGTGGTGGGTACACGATTGACATTTGGGCTGCCTTCGCTTCATGTTGGACGGATGCTGATGATGCTGATGACGACATTTGTGGCCGTGACTGGGAGGACGACGAGGTAAGACAGCTGGATGCAGGTTGCATTAACCACTGAAGAACAGATTGGCGACACTGTTCGTTACTGAGATTCACAGGGCCCTGACCCAGCAATGACAGGCCTGACGGTCCTGCAACCAACGATCCACTGGCATGCGTGTTGTCGCCAGCACTGGAAGGAGCACCTTCTCTCGTCCCTCTACCTCCATGTCCTACTCCCCTCTTTGCTCGCTTACCACTTGCATTTCGCTCAATGTTCGGAAAGATAAAAATTTGAGAAGGTATGGAAGAGTTTTGGAAAGTCTCTTATTAAATGACGGCATATCACAGCTCTTCTCAAATCCCTCAAATCAAAACACCTATCTGAAATGTATACGGATAATAAAAGGTATTTTTTGCACCTAAAAATACACCTGCAGCAATGACAAAATTGCTGTATTCAAATTTAAGTGCAAGTTGCCTATATCAACAAAGCTGGACTACGCCAAAGTGAAAAAACACCTATCTGAAATGTATACCTATAATAAAAGTGGAGTTTTGCACCTATCAAATACACCTGCAGTGACTACAAAATTGCTGTATTCAAATTTAAGTGCAAGGTGCTTCTATGAACAAAGCTGGCCTGCGTAAAAGTGAAAAAACACCTATCTGAAATGTATACGGATAATAAAAGGTATTTTTTTGCACCTATCAAATACACCGGCAGGAGACGGACACAGATGCGAACACGGAGCCTTTCTCTCCGTCGAATCCACAAGGCCCACAGTTTTCTCAATTTTACGTTCTTCACTAGGCAGTGGTTTTGGGTCCAGGGCTAGTGCAAGGCGGCACCTCAGCTCTCAGGGTGCATCATCTGAGGCAAGTCAGGGCTGTGTTGAAGCTGTGCCGGAGAAAGCGGAGAAGGAGGAGGAGGTATTCCTAGACACCGACGTTACCGACGTCCCTGCCTTGGAAAGAGGTTGCCGCAAATTTGAGGTGGATAGGAAGATGGGAAATCAGTTTGCTGTCCCCCTCGCCCCAAGGGGGGGAAATAAAGGGTCCACCTCACAGAGGGCTTGGATGTCATTTCCTCCAACTGACCCTCCTTTAAAGTCCATCAAAATGAAAAACATTACGGGGTTTGGCCCCCCTTTTTGGACCCCGGTACAAAACAAAACCAGCACTTTTTTCCACCCACCAAATAGAGAGTAAAACGGAAAAGGAGACCTTTGATTGTTTCAATGGAGACATCTGTTGTGTCGCTTACGTTCTTCAAATGTCCACAGTGGAACAACGTCAGCGATTGACAGCAGTAAGTGCCAAGTACCGTAGTGGCAGCAGCAGGCAAGGTGGAAAAACTAAGGGTGACCTCGGCAATCTTTATTTACCCCCTCACCAATGCACAATGCGGGGACAATAAAACACAGAGACCAGCTTAAAATAGGGTGCACGACTATCTGCTCTAAACACCGATTTTTTGTATGTGTTGGACCCAATACCCTTTCGGTACCAAAATGGTTGAATCCCGAGTCGCTCGCCACCCATAGAGTGTTGTCCTCCCCAGAGCCAGCTCATTCTGACGGACCTTCACACAGCGGGGAGTCTTAAGACAAAGAAAACCGGGTTTCCACAGATAAGGGGATCGTTTGACTTTCAAAAATTTTAATCAGGCATACTCTGATGATTTTTGGGGCCCCAATTCCCGAGGTCACCGATTATTTTCCCGGTCACCCATTCCCTTCAAACAGAAATGGCCTTTGAAAAATTTTTTTTTTTAAAATTTTCATTTCTTACGAAATTTTTTTATTCTCAGTTCCCAAAGTTCATTTTGCTGTTTGCTGTGGGGAGACGTAAAAGACACAAGGTTTCATGAAAAAAAACGTATTCCTTTTTACTCATTCATCTTTAAAATTTTTTGCATTGTCAAGGGTTTTTGGGGGGTATGTTGCGTGAGATACAGCTATAATCATGCTTTTTTGGGAAACAGAAAAGGGGGCTTTTAAGGGGCTTTTCCCCTCACTTTTTTTAACATGGCTGTGGAGTCATTTTTAAAATTTTTTTTGTGGCATGGTGTGGAGATACGCTATAATTGGTCCTTTGGAACAAAATGGGGTTTTTTTGTGGCATTTCCCCTCAAAATTTTTAAAGGCTGAGAAGTCATTTTATCTTTTTTTTGGGTCATGTTGCTTTGAAATGCAGCAAAATACAGGTCCTATTAAAAAAAAAAAAATGTTTTTTAAACAGACATTTGTTCTTCACAATTTGAAAAAAGGGGCTCAGGGGGTCATTTTTTGAATTTTTGGGGGCATTTTGCTTTTAAATGCACTGACTCATTTCCCTTTTGTAAAAAATGTGGTTTTAACAGACTTTTGTTTTCACAATTGTCAAAAGTGGTAAAGGGATGAGGGCTGTCAGAAAAAATAGGTGGGGCACTGTTAATGGAACATTTTGAAAAAAGATTTTTTTTTTGCAAGATCTTTAACTAGCTAGCAACCCCTTATTGAGACAACCCATTTAATACAATTAAAAAAAGAGAAACAAAGACTGGGGGGATTCAATCCTATTTTAAAAAGTGTTTCTAGAAAAAACTACTAAAAAACTTGCATGTACAAAATGCGGAAAAAATTTTCCTTTAAATTTGTCCCAGGGAGAAAAAGGAAGACTTACCAGAGTGGGTTATTCAAGGACAGGGATATAAACGGAAAAGAACAAAGAACAAGACCATTTCCCCCCGAGTTAGTAAACGAAAAAAGAATGCCCAAAAAAGGGACCTTGGTAACGGAAACGCAACCCCAGCTTTTCCAAGTGAAGCTCAATTGGTCCGCACCATATGGAGGGAAGTTCTCCCCGGGTCTTACTGTGTACAAGGGAAGGCTGGGGTCTTACCTCCACTTCGCTTCCGCACTCTGTTTACCGACTGTTTTCGTTTCTGCTATAAGGGATTTTTTTTCCCTTTAAAGAGACGGGCGCCAGCCGGGCCTTTACCGCACCCACTGAACCCGGGCCCCGGGAGCTGAACCCGCATGTTAAATTTATGAAGACGCTAGCCGGGCCCTTTACCGCACCCCCTATAATTGGCCCTGGCAGCTGGAACTCTGTGTTAACAGATGGCTGCGGGAGCATGGCTCTCACCGTTTTGGGCAATTAGGGAAACCAAATTTCTCTAAAAAAACAGTTTTAAAAAGGTGATTTCTTGAGGTTAACGTGTCAAAAAGGGCTCCAGGGTGGACACAAATTGACAATTTGAGGCTTAAAATTTTGGGCGGAGTCAATATGGGGTCGCATCATTTATCTCCAGGGGGAGTCGTCCCCAACACTGAAGAAGGATTTGGAGGGTAAATGAAACCCTTGAATTATTTGGGTAATCACCTTTAGAAGCCCGGAGGGCAAAAAGTCTTCTCAACTAAGAAGTGTTTTGGGGGTGATTAGGACATTTTTTACTTTATGGGGGGGCGGTGAAAAAAAAACACATCACAGTTTAAAAAATACCGTTTAAAAAAGCAGGGGGGGTGTATTTTATGTTTCCACTTTAAAAAAAAGCAAAAAAGATAAAATGTAAAACTAAAAAAAACTTTCCCAAATAAATTCTGTAAACAAATGTCATTACCAAAAATATACAATGACAGGGCACTGTCAAAATACATATGCCCCTTTTTGATTGTGGTCAAAAGGTTTAGGGGTCATGCTGTGGTAAAGGACGGTAAAAGCAATTCCTGAAACTAAAAAGGGGGGCTCAAAGACTCCTTTTTCGGGACTTTTTTTAAACCCGGGCATGCAGGTTTTTTGGGGCTCAAAACTGTGGCCCCGGGCAGGGAAGTCAATGTTCAGTGAAACTAAAATGGTGTTGAAAAAACCCTTTTTTTCCCCCACTTTTTAATCTGGGGGCATGCAGGTTTGGGGGCCCGCTGTGGCCCAGGAAAGGATAGTCAATGTTCAGTGAAACTAAAAAAGGGGTTTAAAGACTTTTTTTTTCGGCACTTTTTTAAACTGGGGTCTGAGGTTTGGGGCTCTGGTGGCCCAGGGGCGGGAAGTAATGTCCATGAAACTAAAATGTGTTCAAAGACTCCTTTTTCCGGCACTTTTTAATCTGGGGTCTGAGGTTTGGGGTCATGCTGTGGCCCGGGGCAGGGAAGCCCAAAGTCCCCTGAAACTAAAAAGGTGGCAAAGACTCCTTTTTCCGGCACTTTTTTTAAACTTGGGTAGACAGGGTTTTAAAGGTCATTCTGTGGTAAGGACAGGGATATCAAAGTCCCGTGAAACTAAAAGGTGGTTCAAAACCCTTTTCCCAGAAAATTTTTAAACGTGGGTTCAGACAGGTTTTAATGGGCATTTTCGGTACAGGAAGATATAGTCAATGTCCAGTTCAATAAAAAAGGGGGGTTCAAAGACTCCTTTTTTTGGCACTTTTAAATTGGGGTCATGCAGGTTTGGGGCTCAGCTGCTTCCGGACATGGATATTCAATTCCCTTCAAGTAAAAAGATGGTTCAAATCATATGCCCTTTTGGATTTTTAATTTTTTGGGGGATCAGGTTTAAGGGCATTTTCTGGGTCAGGGTGTGAATGGGTGTACTTTTTTCTGTGGCTTTTAAACCCAAGTTGTTGCCTAAGAGTACAAGTTCCCTTTGACTGTTGGGAGTTAAATTTTAGTTCTCCACTCTGTTTTGGGTGAAGGAAAGAAGGTGTGTTTCTCTCCCATAATTTTAATGGCATGGGCGATAAACTTATTAAATATCGGAAATTTTGTCTTTAAATTGCCGTACGAATCGACCCGAGCGATAGTAACAAAAACGTATCATCTCATTAGGATTTACATAAACTTAACCTTATTTTTTTTACATTAAAAACAAACCAATCAAAAGTACTTTAAAATTTTCCCCCCTATGCTCCACTTTAAATTATATAAGTTTACTTTATATAATAAACCTTATTCAGCCGTAAATTAGAGAGGAAAAAAAATATATAATATGATATATAAATTCTGTCCCTGAGATCACCTATTCCAATCGGCAGTAATCATCGCTTTCTTGCTATCAATTTCTTGCTATCAGTTTCTACCTGAAGTATAATAACTTCAAACAAGAGGTGACCAGGATCCCTACATAAAGTGATTTTTCTATCTCAGTAAAAAAACTCTAACTTGGACTTCCAAAAAGTAAAAAGTAATATGCAGCGGACTGCCTAGAGTGGAGCACAGTGCCAAAAAATCTAAATAATCGGCCTAACTTTCCCGTCATGTTTCGCCACAACCTGGCATCATCAGGGGATAGACGTTTGGACAGTTGTGTCTACTAGAGTGTTCCTTATGACCATTCACAGTGTCCCCTTGTTCTAGTCAACCAATACAAATGTCTTATCACTCATAGTTCCATCCCCCTTTTTTAACACTATATGCACCAATGAATACCAAATACATATATGCACCAATGAATACCAAATACAATGAATACAGTATTTCCGTTTAGTGGTCAAGTAATTATGGATTGTGACTTTAGTATTCATTGGTGCATATAGGGTTAAAAAAAGGGGGGATGGAACCTAAGCAGCAATTAATATCAGGGTGGGAAATACCAAAAACTTCTAACTGAATGTTCCCTTTGGTTAATGAAATATTGTTTAGATTATGAATAAATAGCCTTCAAACTAAGGAACTAAAAGGGACATATAAGAATGGACAAAAGAAAAATAAGGGCTGGAATAAAAAATTTAAAAAAAAAGCTAATAATCTAGTACAATGACAGCAGGTGAATCCTGAGACATGTCAACAAATACAAAATTTAAATGGAGGACCAAATCAGATATTTGGCATACATTCTTCCTTATCATCTTTACCCTATGGCAATGGTGGTACTGGTGTGGAAGCACAAATTACACCTGTGAATGTAAATACTAATACCATCATACCAATAGATTTGGAAAATACACCGATGGGAGCAATAGGTGTGTCTCAAGGACAGCTTCCTTTTTTAGAACAGCCGAAAGTTCTAAAGGACCACGAGAAATTGGGGCATCAGAAACAATAGATAAGAAACTACAGATTATTAATGTATCCTCCCTTGTATTGAATGATATTCAAAAACAGGTACTAATTTATGGAGGAACCATTACCCCGATGCCGTGATATAATGAATTTATGTGGGTAAAAGATGTAAATTTATTTGCTAGATGCCTTGCACTTTAAAGATATCATAAAAATACTTGCTGAAAAATATGTGAGTCCATCCAGCACTCGATCCTTTTAAAAAGTACGAATCTTTATTGTCCCATAGTTAAAAGACAAAAATGCTTAAAAAGCAAAATACAACATAGTAAATCTTGACGCGTTTCGGGTCTAAATGTTGTTCCGGACTTTTACTAGGAGGTGTGGCAGCAGGACCCACCTTGTACGAATAACGATTGAGAATCACCAGTTTCAGGAGAGACGCATGAAATTAATGGGGGATGCGGAGGGAGGGAGCAAGGCGAAGTTTGTCGGATACCTGGTTGAGCCAATGTAGAATAGAGAAAGGACCAAGATGGCGTGGGGGAAATTTCAAAATGGGCACTTGGAGGCGGATGTACTTGGAGGAGAGCCTGACTTTATCTCCAGGTTGGTATGTGGGAGGCTCTCTACGTTTCTTGCCGGCTTGTGCCTTAAAACGGACGGCATCTCAACACAAATTTTGACGGGTGAGTTGCCAAATTTGAAGAAAGTAGCGTACTAGGGTGTTGGTTGCAGGAACTTTCGAAGAGGCAGAGAGCGACAGAGGAAGAAGAGGATGCTGGGCAAATACCAAGTAAAAAAGAGACTCCACCGGAGGATTCGCTAGAATGGTTATTGTAGGCAAACTCTGCCCAGGGCAGCAGAGAGAACCGATTGTCTTGCCGAGCAGAAGTAAATTGTCGCAGAGAATTCACCAGGAACCGGTTGACCTGCTCCACTTGGCCATTGTACTGTGTATAGTAGGCAGATGAGAAATCTAATTTACTTTTCAGCAGAGAACACAGGGCACGCCAAAAGTGAGAGGAGAATTGCACTCCTCTATCTGAGACAATGTTTGAAGGTATCCCATGTAAATGGAAGATATGCTGCAAGAACAATGTAGCCAGCTGTGGAGCCGATAGAAGACCTGGTAGAGGTGTAAAATGCGCCATTGTGGAGAACTGGTCCACCACAACCCAGACAACTGAACACCCTTTGGAGGACGGGAGATCAGTCACAAAATCCATTGCAATGTAACTCCATGGTACTTCTGGCACCGGAAAAGGCAACAGGAAACCTGCGGGTTGAAGAGCTCTTATTCCGAGCACAGTTAGGGTAAGCGGCCACAAAATCGTTGACATTCTGCGTGAGGGAGGGCCACCATTAGTGACGTGTGATAAGGTGGAGGTACTTGTTGTACCCAGAATGGCCGGCCACTTTGGAAACATGACCACAGGACAGAATGCGCTTCTTAAGGGCAGGGTGCACGAACGTCCTACCAGGGGGAATTTTTCGCACCTTTACGGGCGTTCCATGGACAAGACGGTCAGAAGGGATAAGGTACTGTGGTTCAGAATCAGAGGCATCCGTGGCCCGGGACAGAGCATCAGCCTTGAGGTTTTTGGCGGCTGGCTGGAAGTGTAGGTTAAAGTTGAAACGAGAAAAGAATAGAGACCAGCGAGCCTGACAAGGATTCAACCGTTGAGCCATCTGTAGGTATAGAAGATTTTTGTGATTCATGTAGATGGCCACAGGATATAGAGCGCTCTCTAGAAGATGTTGCCATTCGCCCAAGGCCAGTTTGATCACCAGCAGTTCCCTGTCCCCGATGGAATAATTCTTCTCGGCAGGGGAGGAGGTCTTGGAGAAGAAGCCACAGGTAAGAAATTTTCCTTTGGAGGACTTTTGCAAGAGGACTGCTCCAGCTCTCTGGATCTGGGCGGTGAAGAATAGAAGAGGAGGCAAAGGCCGATTTTAACAGTGCAAAAGCTTCTTCAGCCTTTGAGGTCCATAGATGAGGGTTATTGTCTTTCCTGGTGAGGGCGACAATAGGAGCTATAAAAGTGGAGAAATGTGGGATAAATTGGCGGTGGTAGTTAGAGAAACCCATGAACCGCTGAATAGCTTGGAGACTGACTGGGCGTGGCCAGTTTAATACTGTTTTAGACTTTTCCAGATCCATTAGAAGACCTTGTTCAGAAATTATGAACCCCAAGAATGGTAAACTGGTACGTTCAAATAGACACTTCTCCAACTTGGCATAGAGGTGGTTGCGTCTAAGGTGGGAGAGTATTAGTCGAACATGAGCCCGATGGGATTTAAATTCCGGAGAGTAGATTAAGATATCGTCCAGGTAAACCAGAACACAGTGGTAGAGAAGATCTCGGAAGATGTCATTCATTAACTCTTGGAACACAGCGGGGTCGTTGCAGAGGCCAAAGGGCATGACCAGATATTCGTAATGGCCATCCTGGGTGTTAAAGGCAGTCTTCCACTCATCCTCTTTGAGTATTCGGATCAGGTTGTAGGTGCCCCAGAGGTCGAGCTTGGAGAAGACTGTGGCTCCCTGAATTCTATCGAAGAGTTCCGAAATCAGCGGCAGTGGGTAACAATTCTTAATGGTGATTTTATTAAGACTCTGATAGTCTATGCACGGCCGCAAAGACACGTCCTTCTCGACCAAAAAGAATCCGCGGGAGATGATGAATTGCGGATGAAGCCCTTTTCCATATTCTCCTTGATATATGCCAATATAGCTTCAGTTTCAGGGTGAGATAAAGGATATGCTCTACCCCGGGGTTCAGTGGAACGAGGCTGCCGTTCTATAGGGCAATCGTAGGGTCGATGTGGAGGGAGAAACTCTGCCTGTATCTTGCAGAAAACGTCCGCAAATTCTCAATAGTGAGAAGGAGGACCAAGTGGACCAGGAACAGCTGGTAGAAGAGTCAAGGTACCCACTAAACGTGGAGGATGTGATACCGACATGCAGGAAGAGTGACATTGGGAGCCCCATCGAGTAACTTCACCCGTTTTCCAGTCGATGTTAGGACAGTGATCACGCAACCAAGGGAGCCCCGGGAGAACGGTGCTAGAGGAGCACGGTAGGACAAGGAAGGAGATTTTCTCTTGATGTTGTACTCCTATACGCAAACTAAGGGGTTGCATATGGTACCGTATGGTAGAGGAAAAAAACTTCTCTATTCAAGCATGAGACGGAGAGGGGTTTATCTAAGGGGACCACGGGCAGATGGTGCTTGTTTACGATGGCAGGATGAATAAAGTTGCCCTCCGAATCCACAAAGGCAGCAACTTGAAGACAGGAACCTGAGGGAAGGATTAGGCTGACCAACATGGTTAATAGTGGAGAGGAAAGTTCAGTGCCAAGGTTCACCTCCCCCACAAAGCCTATGCTCTGTAGTTTCCTGGACGAATCAGGCAGTCTCTGCGCAGGTGATCTTGGGTGCCACAGTAGAGGCAGAGACCTTGGTTGCATCTGCGAGTCTTCTCCTCCTCCGACTGGTGGGCCCTATCTACATGCATGGGCTATGCTGATTGGGAGCAGAGATAGGCTGAAGAGGTCACTGAGAGATGGGTACCAGACGAGGAATCCTGCGGGGGCGATAAACCTCGCATTGTAGCCAAACCTCCTGTTGACGTTCTGAGAAATAGTACAGGTAGCCAAGGTGATGAGGTCGTCCAGGCTGGTGGGCAGATTCAGCCCCACTAATTCATCCTTGATACGATCGGCCAACCCCTCCCAGAAGGTTGCGACCAGGGCCTCGCTGTTCCAGGATAACTCAGAGGACAAGGTCCGGAACTGTACGCCGTACTGTCCCACCAAGGAGTCTCCCTGATGAAGTTGAAGAAGTGAAGAGGTAGCGGAGGAGGCTCTTCCTTGCTCCTCAAACACCTTGCGGAAGGCAGCCAGAAAATTTGCCAGGTTAGCCATCAGTGGATCTCCACGTTCCCACAGGGGAGACACCCACGTCAGTGCTTCGCTGGAGAGCAGAGAAATGATGAAAACCACTTTTGCAACGGTCAATAGCAACCTGGTGTGCCAGGACCTCAAAGTGGATCATGCATTGGTTCAGGAGACCTCAGCAGGCCTTGGGATCCCCATAGTAGCGAGGTGGCAGTGGCAGGTGCATGGAGGAACTGCTTGACGCTGCAGGAACCGGAACGAGACTGGTGCAGGAGTCTGGACAATAGGTGCTTCTGGGAGATGAACCGCTAAGTTCTGAAGCATCATAACGTATGCTAGTAGGACAATTGTGATACAATTTATTAAAGGCAGTGTCGGACTGGGGGGTCTGGGGCCCACAGGGGAGTTGATCTTGGGGGGCCCACCCTACTGCACATGAAAATATTACCAGCCTCTCGGACATAAATGCGCCCATTTTACCACATAATACAGTGTGCAAAACAGAACTGTATTGTGTAGTACAATAGCAAGTTAGTCACACATTTGTCAGTCTAACACATCAGACACAGGTCTAAGTAGGTCCATCCATATCCCCCTCCACCCACATACAATGTTCCCCTCCATGTTTCCCTTGGTCACACACCTCACCACCTTCTTAAATAAATGCCAGCAAGAAAGTAGAAGTGTAACTCCTATCACAGGGTCATGTGTCCCCTCAATTTTATTATCAGGGACAAATGTACGCTGCCACTATACTCGCGCTGATATAACCTACAACACCACGATATAGAGACCACATAGTGGTCAGACACCAGCTCAGGTATAACCTACAACACCACAATATAGAGACCACATAGAGGTCAGACACCAGCTCAGGTATAACCTACAACACTGCTATATAGAGACCACATAGTGGTCAGACACCAGCTCAGGTATAACCTACAACACCGCCATATAGAGACCACATAGAGGTCAGACACCAGCTCAGGTATAACCTACAACACTGCCATATAGAGACCACATAGTGGTCAGACACCAGCTCAGGTATAACCTACAACACCACCATATAGAGACCACATAGAGGTCAGACACCAGCTCAGGTATAACCTACAACACCGCCATATAGAGACCACATAGAGGTCAGACACCATCTATGGTATAATCTACAACACCGCCATATAGAGACCACATAGAGGTCAGACACCAGCTCAGGTATAACCTACAACACCGCCATATAGAGTCCACATAGTGGTCAGACACCAGCTCAGGTATAACCTACCTCCATATAGAGACCACATAGTGGTCAGACACCAGCTCAGGAATAACCTACAACACCGCCATATAGAGACCACATAGAGGTCAGACACCAGCTCAGGTATAACCTACAACACCGCCATATAGAGACCACATAGAGGTCAGACACCAACTCAGGTATAATCTACAACACCTCCATATAGAGACCACATAGTGGTCAGACACCAGCTCAGGAATAACCTACAACACCGCCATATAGAGACCACATAGAGGTCAGACACCAGCTCAGGTATAATCTACAACACCTCCATATAGAGACCACATAGAGGTCAGACACCAGCTCAGGTATAACCTACAACACTGCCATATAGAGACCACATAGTGGTCAGACACCAGCTCAGGTATAACCTACAACACCGCCATATAGAGACCACATAGAGGTCAGACACCAGCTCAGGTATAACCTACAACACCGCCATATAGAGACCACATAGAGGTCAGACACCAGCTCAGGTATAACCTACAACACCTCCATATAGAGACCACATAGTGGTCAGACACCAGCTCAGGAATAACCTACAACACCGCCATATAGAGACCACATAGAGGTCAGACACCAGCTCAGGTCACATCACATTACAGTGAATACAGCACTGATCCAATATAGAAGTAACATAACCCCTGACATCAGGGACTCACCGGAGATGTCATATCTGATGAGTCGTTCTCTTCTCTCATGAGTCGTTCTTATTCCCTTTTCTTCTGCATCCATTCCACACCGCCATGATGACTTGTCCCGGCCACAACTCATCCCTGCAGAAATTACACACAAATATCTTAGAATCCTCAATTTTCCAGCATCTCTTTACCTATTCCCACCTCTGTACAAACTACCCAGGGGTGGGAGAGCGGGTACAAGCCATAACTTAGAGGCCTAGTATCCTAAGGGGTTGGAGGGTGGGGAGAGGACTAAGTCCCTGGAGATAATGCTACAACTATGGGCTGCTGCTCTCTCAATTATATTACCAGGTAGACAGGCAGTTAGGGGTCTCCTTTAGGTAGTATACAGGCAGTTAGGGGTCTCATTTAGGTAGTATACAGGCAGTTAGGGGTCTCCTTTAGGTGGTATACAGGCAGTTAGGGGTCTCCTTTAGGTGGTATACAGGCAGTTAGGGGTCTCCTTTAGGTAGTATACAGGCAGTTAGGGGTCTCCTTTAGGTGGTATACAGGCAATTAGGGGCCTCCTTTAGCTAGTGTGCAGGAAGTCAGGGCCCCCTTTAGTTTTTAGGTAGTCAGGGCCCCTTTAGACAGTCAGGGCCCCCTGTAGGTAGTTAGGGCCCCCTTAGACAGTCATGGCCCCCTGTAGGTAGTCAGGGCCTCCTTCCATTTGCCAGGGCCCCCTTTAGGTAGACAGGGCCCCCCTGAAGGTAGCCAGGGCCCCCCTCCATTAGTCAGGGCCCACTTCTATTAGTCAGAGCCCCCACTTTAGGTAGCCAGGGCCCCCTTCCATTAGTCAGGGCCCCCCTTTAGGTAGCCAGGGCCCCCTTCCATTAGCCAGGGCCCCCCTTTAGGTAGCCAGGGCCCCCTTCCATTAGTCAGGGCCCCCCTTTGAGGTAGCCAGGGCCCGCTTCTATTAGTCAGCACCCCCCTTTAGGTAGCCAGGGCCCCCTTCCATTAGCCAGGGCCCCCCCTTTTAGGTAGCCAGGGCCCCCCTTCCATTAGTCAGGGCCCCCCTTTTAGGTAGCCAGGGCCCCCTTCCATTAGCAGGGATCCTATCAATTTAGCCGGGCCCCCCCCTTTAGGTAGCCAGGGCCCCCTTCCATTAGTCAGGGCCCCCCTTTAGGTAGCCAGGGCCCCCTTCCATTAGTCAGGGCCCCCTTTAGGTAGCCAGGGCCCCCTTCCATTAGCCAGGGCCCCCTTTAGGTAGCCAGGGCCCCCTTCCATTAGTCAGGGCTCCCCTTAGGTAGCCAGGGCCCCCTTCCATTAGTCAGGGTCCCCCTTTAGGTAGCCAGGGCCCCCTTCCATTAGCCAGGGCCCCCTTTAGGTAGCCAGGGCCCCCTTCCATTAGCCAGGGCCCCCTTCCATAAGTCAGGGCCCCCTTTCATTAGCCAGGGTCCCCTTCCATTAGTCAGGGCCCCCCTTTAGGTAGCCAGGGCCCCCTTCCATTAGTCAGGGCCCCTCTTTAGGTAGCCAGGGCCCCCTTCCATTAGTCAGGGCCCCTCTTTAAGTAGCCAGGGCCACTTTAGGTAGTTAAAAAAACAAAAAAACAACAGCCACTTACCTCGCGCCCGCTCCGGCTCCCACTCCCGGTCGCTCCGATCTCCCCGCCGGCTCCTGCTGGCCTGCATAGGCGGCGTGGTAATGTGACATCACCGCGCCGCCTACGTCAGCAGTAGGGGCTGGCGCCCGGCAGGTATAACCTACAACACCGCCATATAGAGACCACATAGAGGTCAGACACCAGCTCAGGAATAACCTACAACACCGCCATATAGAGACCACATAGAGGTCAGACACCAACTCAGGTATAATCTACAACACCGCCATATAGAGACCACATAGAGGTCAGACACCAGCTCAGGTATAACCTACAACACCGCCATATAGAGACCACATAGAGGTCAATACACTACGTGGAAATCCCTAAAGAAGCATTTATGCTATCTATCATACATGAAAAAACTCTGAGATTCTCGGTTCGCATATTTTGATCAAAAGATGTTTAAGCTGCCCACGACTTTCAACGTGATCTCAGATAGGGCAGTCCTATGCTATCTTTACCTCTCAATCGAGCCAATCAGGCCTCTCACTGGGTCAACCGACCTCCATTATTCAGAGAGAAAAAATAAAAAACACCCAACCTGCAAGCTGCCCTTCTTATGACAGCCTGTAAAAGTGGGCGGGTACAGAAACCCAAAATGGAGGACCCCTTCCTCCCTATATAGGTTAAAATCAATGTACACCAAGTATAACGTATGTTTCTGCACACAAAAACATTTCTGAAAAAACGTATGCAAACCTGGGTGCCACTGGCAGGGCTGCGGCACACATGTAATTATACATGTACACACACAGACCGCCGCCAGCGGCACACTACTGCAGAAAGGGCAATACACTACGTGGAAATCCCTAAAGAAGCATTTATGTTATCTATCACACATGAAAAAACTCTGAGATTCTCGGTTGAGAGGTAAAGATAGCATAGGACTGCCCTATCTGAGATCACGTTGAAAGTCGTGGGCAGCTTAAACATCTTTTGATCAACATATGCGAACCGAGAATCTCACAGTTTTTTCATGTGTGATAGATAGCATAAATGCTTCTTTAGGGATTTCCACGTAGTGTATTGCCCTTTTGGCAGGAGTGTGCCGCTGGCGGCGGTCTGTGTGTGTACATGTATAATTACATGTGTGCCGCAGCCCTGCCAGTGGCACCCAGGTTTGCATAAGTTTTTTCAGAAATGTGTTTGTGTGCAGAAACATACGTTATACTTGGTGTTCATTGAATTTAACCTATATGGGGAGGAAGGGGTCCTCCATTTTGGGTTTCTGTACCCGCCCACTCTCACAGGCTGTCATAAGAAGGGCAGCTTGCAGGTTGGGTGTGTTTTTTTACTTTTTCTCTCTGAATAATGGAGGTCGGTTGACCCAGTGAGAGGCCTGATTGGCTCGATTGAGAGGTAAAGATAGCATAGGACTGCCCTATCTGAGATCACGTTGAAAAGTCGTGGGCAGCTTAAACATCTTTTGATCAACATAATGCGAACCGAGAATCTCACAGTTTTTTCATGTGTGATAGATAGCATAAATGCTTCTTTAGGGATTTCCACGTAGTGTATTGCCCTTTTTGCAGTAGTGTGCCGCTGGCGGCGGTCTGTGTGTGTACATGTATAATTACATGTGTGCCGCAGCCCTGCCAGTGGCACCCAGGTTTGCATACGGTTTTTCAGAAATGTTTTTGTGTGCAGAAACATATGTTATCCTTGGTGTAAATTGATTTTAACCTATATGGGGAGGAATGGGTCCTCCATTTTGGGTTTCTGTACCCGCCCACTCTCACAGGCTGTCATAAGAAGGGCAGCTTGCAGGTTGGGTGTGTTTTTTATTTTTTCTCTCTGAATAATGGAGGTCGGTTGACCCAGTGAGAGGCCTGATTGGCTCGATTGAGAGGTAAAGATAGCATAGGACTGCCCTATCTGAGATCACATTGAAAGTCGTGGGCAGCTTAAACATCTTTTGATCAAAATATGCGAACCGAGAATCTCAGAGTTTTTTCACATAGAGGTCAGACACCAGCTCAGGTATAACGTACAACACCGCCATATAGAGACCACATAGTGGTCAATCACCAGCTCAGGAATAACCTACAACACCGCCATATAGAGACCACATAGAGGTCAGACACCAGCTCAGGTCACATCACATTACAGTAAATACAGCACTGATCCAATATAGAAGTAACATAACCCCTGACATCAGGGACTCACAGGAGATGTCATATCTGATAAGTCGTTCTCTTCTCTCATGAGTCGTTCTTTTTCCCTTTTCTTCTGCATTCATTCCACACTGCCATGATGACTTGTCCTGGCCACAACTCATCCCTGCAGAAATTACATACAAATATCTTAGAATCCTCAATTTTCCAGTATCTCTTTACCTATTCCTACCTCTGTACAAACTACCCAGGGGTGGATCGGGGTGAGGCACTGGATATCATATATTTGGATTTTTCTAAAGCATTTGATACTGTGCCACATAAAAGTTTGGTAAGTAAAATGAGAATGCTTGGACTGGGGGAAAATGTGTGCAAGTGGGTAAGCAACTGGCTCACTGATAGAAAACAAAGGGTGGTAATTAACGGTGCATACTCAGACTGGATCCCTGTTACTAGTGGGGTACCACAGGGCTCAGTATTGGGCCCTATCCTCTTTAATATTTTCATAAATGATCTTACACAGGGATTGCACAGTAGAATATCGATCTTTGCAGATGATACTAAGCTCTGTAAAGGAATCCACACAATAGAGGATAATGTGTTATTACAAAGGGATCTGGATAGGTTGGAGGCCTGGGCAGAGAAGTGGCAGATGAGGTTTAACACTGATAAATGCAAGGTTATGCACATGGGGAGGAAAAATCCATTACATGATTACATGTTAAATGGAAAAACACTGGGTAAAAGTGACATGGAGAAGGACTTGGGAATCCTAGTGGACAGTAAACTTAACTGTAGCAGCCAGTGTCAGGCAGCAGCTGCCAAGGCTAATAGGATCATGGGGTGTATTAAAAGGGGCATAGATGCACATGATGGGAACATTATTCTCCCACTATACAAGTCACTGGTTAGACCACACATGGAATATTGTGTACAGTTTTGGGCACCAGTGCACAGGAAAGACATTGTAGAGCTTGAACAGGTACAAAGGCGGGCAACAAAAATAATTAAAGGCCTGGGTGGACTGCAATATCCAGAAAGATTAGCAAGGTTAGGGTTATTTAGTTTAGAGAAAAGACGGCTTCGGGGGGACATAATAAATATGTTTTAAATATATAAGGGCCAATATATAGATCTCGCTAAAGATTTATTTATACCCAGGACTGTATCTAGAACAAGGGGGCATCCTCTACGTCTTGAGGAAAGAAAGTTTCTACATAAACATAGAAAGGGATTCTTTACTGTTAGAGCGGTGAGACTGTGGAACTCTCTGCCAGAGGAAATTGTCATGGTGAATTCACTAACAGAGTTCAAGAAGGGTTTGGATGCATTTCTGGAGAGTGATAACATAAGTTATAGTGACTAGGATTCCGAAGAAGGGGCTGGATACATTTCTAGATGTAATATAACAAGTTATAGTGACTAGGATTCTAGAGGGGGGTCGTTGATCCAGGGATTTATTCCGATTGCCAGATTGGAGTCAGGAAGGAATTTTTTCCCTAACATGAGGTCAATTGGCTTCTACCTCATGGGAGTTTTTCCCTTCCTCTGTATCAACACTTTAACACTTTAGCAACACTTTAATAAATGGGCTTAACTGGATGGATGTATGTCTTTTTTCGGCCTGACAAACTATGTAACTATGTAATTATTATATATTTCATTTTTTCCTCTGTTTTTTAACTGTTATAGATGCACCTTTAATATGTTCTCCTTGATAAATTAAAGGGCAAAGCATGTGAGATATTTTGCGTGACTGCAGGTATGGTTTAATAAGATTTTATACTTATATATAGGCGCTTAATAATGCGCCACAATAATGCTGATTAGGAAGCGCGGTATAAAAATATGTAATGCACCCTTTACTATGTGAAGACGGGTTATGTGATTCTTTCTAGCATGAGTGCAGGCACCATTAATTGTAACATCACATTTTCCGAACGCGAAGTTAGTGCGGAATAAATGAAAGCAGGCGCTGACGAATGGAGTGGCAAAAAGCTTATAAAAAGAAGAGACCTTTTTTTGTATTTCCGTTTAGTGATCACTGATTGTGACTTTGGTATTCATTGGTGCATATAGGGTTAAAAAAGGGGGATGGAAACCTGACTGATAAGACATTTGTATTGGTTGATTAGAACAAGGGGTGGGACTCTATGAATGGTTATAAGGAACACTCTAGTAGGCACAACTGTCCAAACCTCTATCCCCTGATGATGGCAGGTTGTGGTGAAACATGTCTGGGAGGTTAGGCCAATTATTTAAATTTTTTGGCACCGTGCTTCTCTCTAGGCAGTCCGCTGCAGTGGCTCTGCCCTTTCATATTACTTTTGACCTGTTTCTTGTCCATATATTAGGAATTTTTGAAGTCCAAGTTAGAGTTTTTTTTACTGAGATAGGAAAATCACTTTATTTAGGGATCCTGGTCACCTCTTGTTTGAAACTGCTATATTTCAGGTAGAAACTGATAGCAAGAAATTGATAGCAAGAAAGTGACTATTACTGGCAACTTGAATAGGTGATCTCAGGGACAGAATTTATATATATAAATATATATATATATATTTTCTTTTTCCTCTCTAATTTACGGCTGGATAAGGTTTATTTTATACAATAAATGCTTATATAATTATAAAGTGGAGCATAAGGTCGAAAATGTAATTTTGATAGGTTATGTTTTAATGTAAAAATCATAAAATAGTAATGTGATTAAGTAGACACTCTTCTTTCCTCAGATACGTTTTTCCCTTGGTATTTTGTGGTCTGTTATAGAAATCTCCTTATCGGGCACCTCTTCATTGTCTGGGGACTTCTTCAACCTTAGCTGCACCTCACTAGTGGTTAAGCATACACCCATCGGTGCGCATATCACACTGGCTTTGCATAGCAGCTGACTCTTTGGTGTACAATGAGAAGACATTACCTCTACACCTGTGACTTTCCATATGGGAGAACTTTCCACTCCCATCCGGGTCTCTTCTGTAGCTGGCATGCTATCAGGTTCACTCTGTTGGGAGGGTCAATAGAAGACTTGTACATTGTTTACACACTTATTTATTTATCCCAGAGTTTGCTATTTCTACCTTGCTGTTTGGGGACACATTTTCCAACTTGATACCAGTCACCTCACACACAACACTAGGGAAACCACATTCACGGCCCGCCTCCTAGACAATTCATTCACACTTTTGGCAGTTGTAGGTACTGAGGACACCCGATTGCCACTAGCAACCATATTAGTTTCTGTAACAGGAAGACTCTGCAGGTTGCCACAAACCAAAGGTTCACATTATCTGTAATATACTCAGCCTTGACCTTTAGGCTAGTTAAAAGGTTAATGGGGGCCAAAATTCGCCCCGCATTGCCGTGTGGAGGGGGGGGGGGGGGAGCGAGGAGCGGGGGCGGGGGGGGCGGATTTCGGGGGCCCATGACGTCATTGCTAGTGGCGCGTATACCCCGTTGAAAGTGAATGTCAATTACTCCCCTCGGGTATTAGCCGAGCAGGGAGAGGAGACGTAATGCATAGTTTAGAGAACTGGCTTACCGTATTACGGGACGGATTCACCCGAAATTTGGGCGCACCCCGGCACGAAATTTTTGGGACTGAAAAGTCCCAGAATAAGCCGTGTAATATGGCCTTAGGGGCCTTGGTTTACACCATAGTTCCCAAATTTTAAAAAATGAAAAAGGGGGGAGGGAAATTAGTGGGCGGCGCGAAAAAAATTTGCATGGACACCCCATTTGTTGGTATGCACCCCCCTTAAAAAACCCAACCACTCCATAACTGCATAAAAGGCTTTGGAAGAAAACCCGGGAGATGCCTTATAGCCCGGAGTAGCCCCCCCTAACAGGGAGTGCCCTTACAGGCCGGGAGATGCCCCGTAGCAAGTAGATGCCCCCCCTTTTAGCCCGGGAGAGCCAAATTTGTAGCCAGGGAGATGCCCCCTTTGTTGAGGTAGGGGGCCCCCCTTGTTTGCCAGGTAGGTGCCCCCATTGTTAGCCAGGTAGGTGCCCCCCTTGTCAGCCAGGTAGGTGCCCTTGTCAGCCCGGGAGGTCCCCCCTTGTTTGCCCGGGAGTGCCCAATCTGTTTTTTCCAGGTAGTGCCCCCATTGTTTTCCAGGTAGAGTCCCCTTGTTGCCCAGGTGTGTCCCCTCTGTTTGCCAGGTATGCCCAAACTGTTAGCCAGGGAGTGCCCCCATCTGTTAGCCGGTGTCCCCCCTCGTTTGCCAGGTAGATGCCCCCCCTGTTGCCAGGTAGTGCCCCCCCTGTTCCCGGTAGTGCCCCTCGTTAGCCGGGGAGTGCCCCCTCTGTTGCCGGTAGTGTCCCCATCTGTTACCCGGTAGTGCCCCCCCTCGTTTGCCAGGTGTGCCCCCCCTCTGTTAGCCAGGGAGTGTCCCCCTCTGTTAGGGAAATGTCCCCGCTGTTGCCCGGGAGTGCCCCCCCTTTGCCAGGTAGTGTCCCATTGTTGCCCCGGTTGTGCCCCCCTGTTGCCAGGTAGTGCCCCCTCTGTTCCCGTGTGCCCCCTCTGTTGCAGGTAGTGCCCCCCTTTGTTGGGCCAGGTAGGCCCCTCTTTGCCAGGTAATGTCCCCTCTTTCCCGGTTGTGCCCCCCCCTGTTGCAGGTATGCCCCCCTTGTTTCCAGGAGTGCCCCCTTGTTAGCCAGGGAGTGCCCCCTTGTTAGCCAGGAAATGCCCCCATCTGTTTGCCAGGTAGTGCCCCCTCTGTTCCCGGTGTGTCCCCTCTGTTTTCCCGGTGTGTCCCCTCTGTTGCCAGGTAGGCCCCCCCTCTGTTTCCAGGTAGTGCCCCCATCTGTTGCCAGGGAGGCCCCCTTTTTTGCCCGGTATGCCCCCTCTGTTGCCGGTGATTTCCCCCTGTTGCCAGGTATGCCCCTCTGTTGCCAGGTGTGCCCCCTCTGTTGCCCGGTAGATGCCCTCGTTCCCGGTAGTGCCCCTTGTTGCCCCGGGAGTGCCCCCTCTGTTTCCAGGTGTTGCCCTTCGTTAGCCAGGGAGAGCCCCCTAAAGCAAAAAAAAATTAAATAATAAAATCCACTTTCCTTTCCGGTCCCGCAGCGCGGCCGCTCCGACCCATCTTTCACGGCGAGGGGGGGTGGAGCAGCCGCGTGTCACTCCCTGCACCCCCGCGTCATTCCCCTGCGCCGTTGACCTTTTGTCCGGCGCACACAGGGGCCGTCAACAGGGGAGGAGGGAGGAGGGGCGTCCTCCTGCCTCCTCCCCGCACAGTGAGACCCGGGCGGTGAGCGGCCGCTGCGGCCGCTGCACCCGCATGTAGGAACGGTCCCCGGCCAAGAGTAGCGACCAGGCTCTCTTCGCCCCGGTAATTTAAAGGACCCTGCCGCCCGCAGGGGGGGGGAGGAATCCAACTCCCCCGGGGGGGGGCGGGAGGGGACCCCCAAAAAGCGGGACCCCCCCGCCAAAAAAACGGGAGAGTTGGCATGTGCATGACTACACCCAAATACTTATCTTTAGTTTCTTAAGCCAGCTAGTGTCACGATGCTTGCATTGGAGAACTCAGTGACACAGCCAACCTTCCCCTGCTCAGGCTGTGTGACAAAACTACTAATTACAGACACATTATCTAAACTAGTAGCATTTTAAATAGATAACAGAAAACAAAGTCCAGCCAGCTCACCTGATCCACGAAGTAGTGAATGATGCGAGGATACACGGCAACTCTCGAAGGTAAAGGCATGCAAACAGGAAAAAGGTCCACTTAGCCAGCAGCATTAAATATGTATTATTCTATTAAAAAATGTATGAGTTCCAAATAGTCCAAAGCTCTTATTTGGATGTATAGAAAACCCTTAGTCGTGAGCTGAAAACCTCTAAGCGCCCACCGATTTCACACCTCGCGATTATTTTGCCGACGGAAGTGGCCGCCTGATATTCCGCGCCCGGAATTTGCCTTCAATACGGCGTCCAATTTCCGTCGGAGTCATTACGGTAACCACCTGCTACTCACTGAGAACAGTGGAATTCGTCGCTCCTCTGCCCCCGCTCGGCAAATCCGTCGGGCTGCGAGAAAGTGACATGCACATCTATTTACGGCGCGGACCTCCGTAAAGCAAATGCATTGTCTTATGGGGCCGGAAGCGGCGAGCCTCTCCGCCCGCGCTCCGCCCCCGGCGCCCGTCCCGCCCTCCGGCCCGTATACACGGGGGGGCGGATTTTGTCCTCAATAGGCCACAAATCCGCCGGAAAAGCCTGGAAGGGGGCCTAAGGGGCTTTAACACAGGGGGCGTTTTTTGGTGCATTTTTTATGTAAATTTTTGGATGCATTTTTTGTGCAAAATTAAAACATTAATTGTTTGGGCCCTTTTCTGCACAAAAAAGTCACATCCGAAAAACGCATTAAGAATGCATGTGCGTTTTGACATGTTTTTTGGGTTTTGCATTATTGTGCAGAAAGGAAAAAGCAATTAATGCAGTACATTTCTGCACAAAAACCACATCCAATAACACATCAAAAAGCGTACCAAAAATGCAGTTGCGTGTGAAAGCACCCTAAAATCACAGAGCACAACGACAATGCACAACATGTTACTCACACAAAAAAGAATTCATGCAAATACACATTAATAAATATAAAGAAGTTCATTTCTAAGATTCATACCGTTTGAAGAAATGGTTTTAAGCATTTTTTGGCAACTTTGGGGAAAATAAAAAAGCAGGAGACATAGTGGGCGGCGCGCAGTGCGCCGTGGAAAAAAATTTTGCATGGCCACGCCCATTTTGACGGTTCCACGCCCTTCAAAAAGCCACACCCACCCACCAACTGCATAACGGCTTTGGAAGAAAACCAGGTAATGCCCTTTTAGCCAGTAGTACCCCCCCCTAACCAGGTAGGCCTTACAGGCAGGTAGATGCCCCCTTGTAGCCAAAAAGATGCCCCCCTCTTTAGCCAGGTAGGCCCCCAAATTTGTAGCCAGGTAGATGCCCCCCTTTGTTAGCCAGGGGAGATGCCCCCCATTTTTGCCAGTAGATCCCCCATTTTTGCCAGGGAAAGGGGCCCCATTGTTTCCAGGTAGGGTTTCCCCCATTGTTTGCCAGTGAGCCCCATTTTTGCCAGGAGATGGCCCCCCCCTGTTCCAGGTATTTCCCCCCTGTTTCCATAATGCCCCCCCCTTGCTTTTTTCCCGGGATGCCCCCTCTTTTGCCAGTAGATGCCCCCCTTTTTTCCGGGAGTGCCCCCCCTGTAGCCAGGGAGTGCCCCCTCGTTAGCCGTGTGCCCCCATTGTTAGCCGGTTTCCCCCATCGTTAGCCAGGTATTCCCCCATTGTTAGCCAGGTATGCCCCCCTCGTTAGCCAGAATGCCCCCCCAAAACCCCCCTTGTTACCAAATAGCCCCCCATTGTAGTCAGGTATGCCCCCCCAAAAGTAGCCAGGTAGTACCCCCCTTTTGTAGCCAGGTATGCCCCCCCTTTTAGCCGGGTGACCCCCCTTGTAGCCCGTATGCCCCCATTAGAAACCCCGATATGCCTCCATTTTAGCCAGTAGGGGCCCCCCATT
>JAODAL010054400.1:0-24653 GCA_025379985.1 Phyllomedusa bahiana
TTTGTTCGGGTAATTGGATTCATGAGGGTCTTTTCATGGGTTGCCCCCCTGCTGGGGCGACTTCCTATAGAAAGGCTTTTAAATGGGCTTCGTTACTTTTGTAATTGACTTGTGTTTGTGGGGGGGGAGGAAGCTGTGCTTGCTAGATACAGAAGGGGTTTGGGGGGGGAGAACTGCCGTGGGGAATGGAATTTTAAAGTGACTTCTTCATCACACCCCTAATGTCCCAAAAACAATAAAAGGACATTTAAAAAAATAATTCCATCATAAAGCAGACTTATGGTCGGGGCATGCTAGGGTCCTAAAACCGGGGCTCGGGCCTCTGTGTTTTGTTTTGCTCTGTAGGGCTGGGTGCACACACATTTTTCTTTGCCACATTGTGAACTCGGCATGATGTGTTTTTACAGAGAAAAAACATTCTGTTCCTGTCATAATTTTCGCACATTCACATAGACCCCACCCAAATCACCTCAGCAGTCACTACACAATGAAAAGCAGCCCTGAAAATTTACTTTTTCAAAAACCGCTCCCCTCCGTATGACAGTGTAATACCCCTAAACAGTCACCAAATTTAATCCACGATACATGGAGCAAAATTACCAGCGAAGGATTGTTTACTAAAAACACAAATACAAAACCAAGCCCCAAATTTATTACTATTTAAAGGATCAAATAATCCTGCCAGACCCTGCCCGAACGCGGACCCCCACATGTGACTACCAGCTGTACACAGGCTCTGATTACTATACCCCCGCCATACGGGGACCAATAGTGGTGGGGATACTAGTTGTATGTAGACGCTCTGCAGAAATATAAGTGATTAAAATTACAGTTACATTTAGTGACTCACAGGAGACACCTTTTCTGATTGGAGTCGTTCATTTCCCTTTTCTTCCCCATCCGGTTCACCTTCTGCTGATTGCTCCCGGACACAAACTCGTCCCTGGGATTTGGACACAAATATCTTAGAATCCTCACATTTCCAGCAACTCCTTAATTATAGGTATAGAAGTCCCCTCAGTTAGGTAGGTATATAAATATAGGGTCACTTTCAGGCAGGTATATAGGGGGAATACAGGCAGGTATATAGGGGGCACACAGGGAGGTATATAGGGGCACTGAGGCAGGTATTTTAGGGGCACTGAGGCAGTTATTATGGGGCCCCAGGCAGTATATGGGGCACACACGCAGTATTGTGGGGCACACAGGCAGTATATAGGGGCACAGGCAGTATAGGGGGCCACAGGCAGTATATGGGGGCACTAGGGCAGTATATGGGGCCACAGGCAGTATATGGGGCACACAGGCAGTATATGGGGCCACAGGCGTATATGGGGACATATGCAGTATTTTGGGGCCACAGGCAGGTTTATAATCTCCAAAAATTGGGAAACTGTTTTAGTGTTTAATTTTGATAGAGAACTGATAGAGTTTAAGTTTCCTATGGCAAAATAGTAAATATAGTGATCAAAGTCTCTCTTTGTTCTCTTGCGAGATTCCCAATTTTTTGGAGATTATGTGACAGTTTGGTGAACAGGAATGTTCAAGGGGGAATCTAGGGAAAAGGCAGGTTTTTTGAGTCAGAAATTAATTTGGATATTTTTTCACAGGAAGCTAATGTTGTATTTTCTAATAACCCAATTCCCTGAATGAAACTAACATCCATATAGCCTTTCAGAAATTAAATAAAACTTACAAACAACAAATTCGGGGCAGGTGGGAAGTAGCCTGTCTAAGACAGTTATACAACAACAAATTGTGTTGTTGAGGATTAGGTTTAGCCTGTGACCAAATTCACATTTAGAAGATACCCATTTTTATCAAAGGGCTGGGAAAAACTGCTAACTGAATGCTCTCTGAAAATTGATGAAATTTATGTCAGAATATGAGAGAATTTCATTTTTTTTTTTTTTCAATAAATTAATTGTGAACCAACTAAATTCAGGAGATTTAGTGGGAGATTAATAACTTTCGGCCATCCAGATTTCCCTGAATTAGAACAAAAATTACATCGAAACTAGAATCTTTGAGAGAAGAATTAAGGAAAGGAAACATAACAAAATATTGAGGGATCGAAAAAGACTTTGATAACAATCAGGTTTATATTTGAAAAATAGTAGATTTACATTACAAAACCTAATCTGTATTCAGATCTGTCAGATTCCGAGACTTTCTGCTGTGGAAGAGAATTCTCCAAGGTTATATTTAATTGCTATACGCAGGGGAAGGAAAAGTGGCGGAGGAAAGGGGTTCAGAGAAAGAACAGAGGTTGGACAATTAAGAAAAGAATAAAAAATCTTCTAAAAGGCTGTGCTAGATCAGAAAATCCTCAGGAGATGTCCAATCGGGAGAGGGTATCAGTGGGTTCAATGACATTGTCCTCTTCTGCATCCTGTGGTGTGGTGCGAGGCCCATGGTGGGGGAGCCTGGCAATGATTTAATGGAATACAAATACGCACCAGTGGCAGGAAATGGACGGTTTTGAACACAGCACGCAAACTCAATCTAAGACACAAAATAATTCCACTGTTTTTAGAAACACAAGGATTTCTCTTGAGGGATCGAGAGAGGAGATGGAAGGGGAATCCATCAGAAATAACAAAGGAGTGGAGCACTAATGTGATTAACAAATCTCTAATAGATTATCGAAAATCAAATTAAGGTGTTGTCATACGGTCTTTACGTCACTCCCTTGCCAAAATTTAATGATTTTGTATGGGTAAAATAGATATTTTTCTTTTTGCTAGAAAGTTGGCTTTGCATAAAATATCATAAATTGAAAAGTATATGATGACAAACTTTAGGAGAACTAGAGGAGAAAACATTGTGTGATCTTGAACAATTGCAGGTCTTGAGAGTTGAAGGTGAAGGAGACCCCTTAATTCTAGATATACTATGACAAATTTGAAGCAAAATCTAGGAATAACCTCGATATCACAATATTATTTATTGGATACGTTTGTGGAAAGTTCAGTAAGCAAGTCATTAAAGGAAACTAGCACTCAGGACGGACAACCATATTCTTTAAATTAAAATGGGAGGAAGAAAGTAGCTATTGCAGAACTACAATCCTAACAGGGAGATAGATAATCAAACCCAGTGACAAGGGAGGTAATATTGTATTCTTAAATAAAAGTGACTATAGAGCGATGGTTGAGAGAATACTTGGTGATTCTGAAACATTTGAAGAGGCTTCCTAATGACCCAAACCCATGAGTATCTGAAGAATTGAAATGGATTTTGGATTTGGAAATTGAGAAAAAATTAATTATGAGGAGGAGAAGAAATTTTGCTAAAGTGAATACTTCTAGTGCTTCTTTTATGCATTACCAAAAGTGCATAAGAGGTTGTGCAATACAGGAAGACCGTTAGTTCAGTAGAAAAAACAATTTAAAACTAGGACCTTGCACGTATGTTGGATCGTTATACTGATGGACCTTTGTCAATGGCCTTCTCATACTCTTAAAGTTTCGATGGACACTTGTGTATGTGAATTAACGTTCTAGTGGTGAGTGAGAATACACTTCTTGACAAGTTTGACTTGAAGCCTATACCAGTAACATCAGACATGACCGGGGCCTGAAGCAATCCAAGTATTTTTTTGAACACAAGAGGTTACACAATTTAAGGAACACAATGATTTTGTTTCACCAGCTATTGGTTTTTGTGTTTTGACTCATAACTATTTTTTGTTTGATGGACCTTTTATCACCAGTTTAAAGGAGCAAGCATGGGAATACTGTTCTGTGCACCAAGTTTTGCTAATTCTATTTTTTAGGTTGGTGGAAGGTTGTATTTGATGCTATGTTTTTTCTGAACACCTTGAATTATTTCACAGATCGGTTTATTTTGGCGGCGCTTTATTAGTTGATATTCTGATTTTTTGGGGATGGTAGTGATAAAATTATTCTTGGTTTTTGTTTCTAGACTTAATGATAATGAAATTGGGATGAAATTCACATTTGTAATTCATCGGGAGAAAATTATTTTTGGATCTTGAAATTATGATTGGATGATAAAAATTAAGCAGATTCAGACAAAGATATTTCGGGTAAAAATTCGGCTACCAATAGTTTGCTACATTTTCTCTAGTTGGCATCCAAACTTCACAAAAAAAAAAGGGATTCATAGGCCAATTTCTTAGGGCTGTAGAATTGTTTACTTTAGAGGATTTCAATGAAGAATGTATAAAGTTACAATGCAGTGTTTCACGTTTTCAGGCTAGGGGTTATCCTAAAAATTGTTTGAGGAAGGCGTTTAATAGGGCTTGAACCAGTGACAGGGACATATTAATCAGTAAAAAGAAGAAAAAAAACGTATTTAATTAGTTGTATAGGTACCTTTGATGATAGAGCTAATGAGAATGAGAGTATACTTAGAAGACATTGGCACATTCTGAGGCAGAATCCAGCTTCTCTGAGTGATTTCTAAATACCCTAGTGGTCACTTATAGAAGAGGGAAAGAAATTTAGGGATGATTTTTGTACATAGTCTTTTTGAGGGAGATGGCCAAAAAAAACATGGTTGATTGCAGTCTCCGGTGTAGGCTCATATCACTGTGGCAACTGTTCTTCTGTCCATTCATATAGAAAACTAAAGATTTTGTTATTCATTGATAAGAGAAAGATTTGAGATAAGACCAATTCATCATATTGTAAAACCAGAGGGGGTGGTTTATGGGGCTATGTGTACCTGCCCCAAGATCTATGTGGGAAAAACCATACAGGAGTTCTCGTCGTCGGATCTCGAAAATCTGTGTATATTAAATCTAGAGGTGACACTCCTGCAGACACCATTTTGGAAGTACATAATGGCGAAAAATAGAGGTGCTAAAATTTTGGGGGTATATGTGTGAAAAAGCTAGGGGAAAGAAAGGGCGATTTGGATGTAGTTTTGTTGCAGGAAGAGGCAAGATGGTTCACAGTCTCAATAATTGAATCCTAAAGGCCTAAATGAAGGCTTTTCATTTTTCGGCATTTATTTGATATTGTGATTCCCTATATATTAAATTTTTGAAGAAACATGTAATGTGATTAAAGTAACGGTCAAAGTGGATATAGCACAGTTGAATATATGACTATGGAAGCTTCAGAGTTCATTTATGTGTCTTCACCCCCCCCTTCCTTCATTCTCCTAGCGCACTTCCACCCGCCTCTCCTCTCCAACTTTTGCTTATACGTTTTTCCTCATTGTCCCTGGGTCCTGTTATGATGACAGATTTTCATCAGTGAGGCCACGGTTTTCTATTTAACAAATAGGGATGCATGTATATGGCTTTTGCAAGGGACTATTATGTTTGTACTCATGTATGTAGAGATTTATTGTTCCTGCTTGCGGGCTGGTCTAGGTGCGAGGCGGTTGCAGCCTGGATGCGGTGGCATTTGAGGATTTCTGAGGTTATTACATGCGCCCATTGTGATTTGGTGGAGTGAAATGGCTAGCTGTGGAGCCGTAGGAGAGAATCTTTCAATGGGGAACTTGTGTGGTCAAACTGTGGGAGGGGACGGAGGGCTAGCATAGAGCCTACAGTATTATTAAAATGGTATTGAATCTTATTGTGAATGTGTAGTTAGTTTTTGAATATAGTTCTGTGGACAATTCTATACAATGCGAGTGGAACATGTATTTAATGGGCCTGCAGCTCTATTGGAGTGATATGAATATTATTATACAATAGGAGAAGAGCTTTTGGGAAGATAATATGACAGTGGTCTATTGTTCAGTGGAGTTTATATTCCCAATGAATATGGATATTAGATATTGAGAGTAGGGGATAGTGGGGAATTGGACAAAGATGGCAGGTGTGTTGGGTAATGTTCGATACCTAGGGCTGCTTTAGTTAATTCTAGGTTGATGCACGTGTTGCAATAATTTGAGACGAAGTGAGATGGAAGGCCCATCACAGTCAGGGCCTGAGGTGTTTTTGGGTGAAGTGCATTTGGCAGGGCATGTACGGTAAGATGGGTAGGGTGCAAGCCTGTTATGGAGATGGCGAATTTGGACTGGAAGGTTGTTGGCTCTTGAGAGACTTTTTGGTGGCAGCTTTTGCAGGACATGTTATGAGGGGGGTTAGTGGGCTTTATGTGGATTCTTTGAGGGGCTAATTATAGTTGTGGAGCACCTTATGGGGTGTTTACCTATCATGATATAAAAGGAAGTGAGTCAACAACATTGTGATCGGACCTCTAAGCCTTGATAAAAGCCAGGTTTGCTGGCGATACATGTCGGAGAGAGGTCAGGCATGACGTTTTAAATGAGATCTCTCACCTCTGTCTACAAGTGTACCTGCTGCTGTCGTGTCACAAGAGGGGGATTATTTGTTCTGTGTCTATGAGAGTAGGGACGATCCCAAGTAGTTGGCTTGGGATCCTTAATAAGCTAGTCTTTGATTAGTTATAAGGCTTCATGTTAATAGGTGGTGTTCCCACACTAGATACTGATGATAGAAAGGGAGTTATTCCCTCTTTCAGAAGCAAAAAGGGTTAAATGATGAGGATAGAGATCAGGTTTTTAAATAGTGTGTATAGAGGTTAAGAGTTAGATATAATAAAAGTTACGTTTTAGTGTTTAATAGATAGAGAACTGATAGAGTTTAAGTTTGCCTATGGCAAAATAGTAAATATACAGGCAGTATATGGGGCCACAGGCAGTATATGGGGGCACACAGGCAGTATATGGGGGCACACAGGCAGTATATGGGGGCACTGAGGCAGTATATGGGGCCACAGAGGCAGTATATGGGGCCACAGAGGCAGTATATGGGGCCACAGAGGCAGTATATGGGGGCACTGAGGCAGTATATGGGGCCACAGAGGCAGTATAAGGGGCAACAGAGGCAGTATATGGGGGCACTGAGGCAGTATATGGGGGCACTGAGGCAGTATATGGGGGCACACAGGCAGTATATGGGGCACACAGGCAGTATATGGGGGCACACAGGCAGTATATGGGGGAACACAGGCAGTATATGGGGCACTGAGGCAGTATATGGGGGCACTGGGGAAGTATATGGGGCCACAGGCAGTATATGGGGGCATGGGGCACTGAGGCAGTATATGGGGGCACTGAGGCAGTATATAGGGGCCACAGGCAGTATATGGGGCACACAGGCAGTATATGGAGCACACAGGCAGTATATGGGGCACTGAGGCAGTATATAGGGGCCACAGGCAGTATATGGGGCACACTGGCAGTGAGGCAGTATATGGGGCCACAGGCAGGAAAATATGGAAACACATTGCCACCTTATGGGGCGCTTCCTGAGTCGCGCTCCTATGGCGCACTGAGGTCAGTTATATCCGGCAGTATTTTGGGGGCACACAGGCAGTATATGGGGGCACACAGGCAGTATATGGGGCACACAGGCAGTATATGGGGGCACACAGGCAGTATATGGGGCACTGAGGCAGTATATGGGGGCACTGAGGCAGAATATGTGGGCACACAGGCAGAAAATGGGGCACACAGGCAGTATATGGGGGCACTGAGGCAGTATATGGGGCCACAGGCAGTATATGGGGGCACTGAGGCAGTATATGGGGCCACAGGCAGTATATGGGGGCACTGAGGCAGTATATGGGGCCACAGGCAGGTAAACGCTATGAAAATAACAACATTGATACTCACCTTAACTCCCCCGGCGAGCGCGCTCCTCTTCAGCTCGCGCTCCTCTGGCGCACCGCCTATGAGGTCATTACATCGCGCCGCTGCCAGCTGAGCAGCACGGGGCCGCAGCGGGTCCTCAGCGCTATGAGGACCCGGCGGCCCCGCTGTGTCGGACCCAGAGCCGGTCCGACACTGTCTGCGGGGCAGGGAGCGCTCGCTCTCTGCTCCGCAAACCCGAGGTATAGGGTCCAGCGGACGCCATGAGCTTAAGGGCCATTTTGGTGCCCAAGCCCATGGCAGCGGCCTGGAGCCCGGGAGATTCGGGGCACAGGGGGGTTTTATTCGGGGCCCGAGCCCCGAATAAAACAGCCTAGCGACGCCCCTGCTTATGGTAGATGTTACTTCCTTTCCTGTGTGGTGTGGCTCTCTGTCTTACATGCTGGCATTTTTAAACTTGGAAAATGGCAAATTCTTCACATGGATATGTAAAAGTATCAAAAAGTTATTCGCACATCACGTGACACATTTCAAAAATAGGGGTTGGGCCTTAAACCCCTTAAAACCCCCTTGACAATAGGTATCAGGTGGCGTTTTTTTGAGTTTTTAACGGATCGCTGTGCGCTAGGGTTTTGCGGCAAAAAGGGGGTCGCCCTTTCCATCCGTTCAACCCTTTTGACACCGCGGAAAGAGGCGCGCCCCAAATGATGAGAAACGGTGCTGCCACCGTTCTTTACTCCTTTGGAAACCCCCGGGTGTTTAACGCAGGGGTTTCCCAATGGTGAACAGGCAGTTAGGACCCGGGGTCCACGACCCCTTGTTTTTTGGCCCCCCGGGGGAGTCATCAGCACTGCACACTCGGTGCAGCAGCTCGTACAGGGAGGAGGCAGGAGGGATTGTTACCCTCCTGCCGTTTCCCGTGTATGAACAGCGCTCGGAGAGACCTTAATCACAGCAGTTGCAGGGGTGTGACGCACAGCTTTTATTACACCCCCTCGACCTAAGGGCCAAAGGGGGCCACCACCCGGCCCAGGAATCCCGAAACTGGACGCGCTGCAGGGAACCTGGTGAGGTAAGTAGATTTTATTATTTTATTTTGATTAATTATAGGGGGCATCTACCAGGTTACAAGGAGGCACTACCTGGCTATTAGAGGCACTACCTGGCTATTAGGGGGGACAAAATGGCGTAAAGGGGACACCGCTAAAAAAGGGGCACTATCCCCGGTATGGGGGCACAACTTGGCAATAGGGTGCACTCCCTGGCTATAAGGGGCACTACCTGGCTACAAGGGGGCACTACCGGGCTGTAAGGGGGGGGCATGCATGGCTATATTGGGGCACTACTGGTACAAAGTGGGCACTACCTGGCTGTAAGGGGCACTACCTGGCTACAAGGGGGCACTACCTGGCTATAAGGGGCACTACCTGGCTGTAAGGGGGCATAACCTGGCTACAAGGGGGCACTACCTGGCTATAAGGGGGCACTGCCTGGCTATAAGGGGCACTACCTAGCTACAAGGGGGCACAACCTGGCTATAGGGGGCACTACCTAGCTACAAGGGGGCACAACCTGGCTATAGGGGGCACTACCTAGCTACAAGGTAGCACTACCTGGCCTTAGGGGGCACTAAATGGCTACAAGGAGGCACTACCTGGCAACAAGGGGGCACTACATGGCTACAGGGGGCACTTCCTGGCTAAGAGGGGCACTTCCTGGCTATAGCGGCACTACCTGGCTATAAGGGGGCACTACCTGGTTATATGAAGCATCTACCTGGCTACAAGGGGGCAGTACCTGGCTACAAGAGGGCACTAACTGGCTACAAGGGGGCGCTACCTGGCTATAAGGGGGCACTACCTGGCTATAAGGAGGTACAGCCTGGCTACAAGCGGCACTACCTGGCTACAAGGGGGCACTGCCTGGCTATAAGGGGCACTACCTGGCTAAAAGGGGACACTGCCTGGCTATAGGGTGCGCTACCTGGCTACTAGAGGGCAATACCTAACTACAAGGGGGCACTACCTGGCCTTAGGGGGCACTACCTGGCAACGAGGAGGTACTACCTGGCTACAAGGGGCACTACCTGGCTATAGGGGCACTACCATGCTATAAGGGGGCACTACCTGGTTATTTGAAGCATCTACCTGGCTACAAGGGGGCAGTACCTGTCTACAAGAGGGCACTACCGGGCTTCAAGGAGGCGCTACCTGGCTATAAGGGGGCACTACCTGGCTACAGGGGGGACTACCTGGTTGTAAGGGGACACTACCTGGCTATATGGGGCACTACCTGGCTACAAGGGGGCACTACCTGGCTATGGGGGGCACTACCTGGCCTTAAGCGGCACTACCTGGCTACAAAGGGCACTAACTGGCTATAGGGGGCACTTCCTGGCTATAAGGGGGCATTACCTGGCTACAAGGGGGCACCACCTGGCTATAGGGGGCACTACCTGGCTACAAGGGGACACTACCTGGCTATAGGGGGCACTACCTGTCTACTAGGGGACACTACCTAGCTACAAGGGGGCACTGCCTGGCCTTAGGGGGCACTACCTGGCAACAAGGGGGCACTACCTGGCTACAGGGGGCACTACCTGGCTACAAGGGGCACTACCTGGCTATAGGGGCACTACCTGGCTATAAGGGGGCACTACCTGGTTATATGAAGCATCTACCTGGCTACAAGGGGGCAGTACCTGGCTACAAGAGGGCACTACCTGGCTACAAGGGGGCACTACCTGGCTATAAGGGGGCACTACCTGGCTATAAGGGGGCACTACCTGGCTACAGGGGGGACTACCTGGTTGTAAGGGGACACTACCTGGCTATAAGGTGGCACTACCTGGCTATAAGGGGGCACTACCTGGCATCAAGGGGGCATTAGCTGGCTACAGGGGGCACTATCTGGCTACAAGGGGGCACTACCTGGCTGTAAGGGGGCACTACCTGGCTACCAGGGGGCACTACCTGGCTATAGCTGGCACTACCTGGCAATAAGGGGGCACTACCTGGCTCACGGGGGGATACCTGTTGTCAGGGGGCACTACCTGGCTATAAGGTGGCACTACCTGGCTACAAGGGGGCACTACCTGGCATCAAGGGGGCATTAACTGGCTACAGGGGGCACTATCTGGCTACAAGGGGGCACTACCTGGCTGTAAGGGGGCACTACCTGGCTACAGGGGGCACTATCTGGCTATAGGGGGCACTACCTGGCTACAAGGGGGCACTACCTAGCTACAAGGGGGCACTACCTGGCCTTAGGGGGCACTACCTGGCAACAAGGGGGCACTAACTGGCTACAGGGGGCACTACCTGGCTACAAGGGGCATACCGGCGGTTTTGGGGGCACTACCCGACTATAAGGGGGACAACCCGGATGGGGGGCATCACCCGGCCAAGGGGGCCTGCTTGGGGACAAGGGGGATCCCGGCTATTTGGGGGGACTTCTGGCCTTTTGGGGGGACTACCTGGTTAAAAGGGGGTACCTCTGTTTTGGGGCACTACCTGGTATAAGGGGGGACAACCGGCTATGGGAGTCTACCCCGGACAAAAGGGGGGCACTGTTGGCTACAAGGGGGGATTACTTGGCTATATGGGGGACTACCTGGCAGTAAGGGTGCACTACCTGGCTATACGGGGGCACTTCCTGGCTGTAAGGGGGACTCCTGGTATAAGGGGCCCCTGCCCCGGGATAAAGGGACTTTCCTGGGTAAAGGGGGCACCACTGGGGGATAGGGGGCAGTACCTGGCTACAAGGGGGCACCACCCAAACACAAGTGGACATACCCCGGGCCTTAGGGGGTACTACCTGGACTTAGGGGGACTCCTGGGACAAGGGGGGAGTACCTGGGTGTAAGGGGCACTATTTGGGTAAACGGGGACTACCGGCAACATGGGGGACTACCCTTTCATGAGGCACTACCTGGCAGAAGGGGGGGGTACCTTGTACTGGGGGCACTAAGTCTGCGACGCTGAGTCTCCCCGGTCAGCAGCCTCCGCCGGCCCAGGGAAAACCGAACTGGGCGTGCTGCAGGGGAATGGTGAGGTAAGTAGATTTTTTTATTTTTTTTGATTAGGGGATGGGGGCACTACTGGCTACAAAAAGGCACTACCTGGCTATTAGGGGGACTACCTGGTGAAGGGGCAATAAGGAAAAGGGGGGGGCAATTGGACTCAAGGGGGTACTACTGGTCTACAAAAGGGGGCATACCCGGCTACAAAGGGGGCACCACCGGTGTAAGGGGGACATATTTTTGGCTACAACGGGGCACTACCTGGCTGTTAGGGGGCACGACCTGGCTATATGGGGGCACTAACTGGCTACAGGGGGCACTACCTGGCTGCAAGTGGGTACTACCGGGCTACAAGCGGGCACTACCTGGCTATAGGGGGCAATACCTGGCTATAGGGGGAACTACCTGGCTGTAAGGGGGCCTACCCGGGTACAAGGGGGCACCCCCGGCTATATGGGGGGACACCTGGCTATAAGGGGGCACACCCGGTACAAGGGGGGCACTTCCTGGTACAGGGGGCCCCACCCGGCTACAAGGGGGGTAGTTAGCTACAAGGTGGGAAAAACGGCCTTAGGGGGGATACCGGCAACAAGGGGGACTAATTGGGTTTCAGGGGTCACTACCTGCTACAAAGGGGGGAACTACCCGGGTACCGGGGCATACGGTTATAGGGAGCATTTCCCCGGCTACAAGGGGGGATAGTGGGCTTTAAGGGGGCAATAGCTTGGGCAAAAGGGGGCAAATTCCTTCGAATAAGGGACACTAATTGGGCTTCAAAGGGGGGGACTACCCCGGGTATTTGGGGGCCAGCTGGTTTCAGGGGGGCACTACCTGGCTTTAAAAAGGGGACTACTTGGCTATTAAAGGGCACTAACCCGGGTATAAGGGGGACTACATGGTTATTTGAAGCATTTTACCTGGCTACAAGGGGGCGAGTACCTTGCAAAGGGGGCAGTACCCGGGCCCTTTGGGGGGCAATACTTAGCAAAAGGGGCATACCTGAATATAGGGGGGCCCTTTCCCGGGTACCCAAGGGGGGGAATAGTGGGAACAGGGGGTATACCCTTCGAATAAGGGGCACTAATTGGCTACAAGGGGGCACAACCTGGATATAAGGGGACACCTGGCTAAAAGGAAAGGGAACTACCTGGGTACAAAGGGGCACTACTTGGCTTTTTGGGCACACCTGGCTAAAGGGGGGAAATACCCGGTTAATTTAGGGTTTTACCCGGGGTACAAGGGGGGAGTTCCTGGCTACAAGGGGGGAGTACCTGGCAAAGGGGGCACTTCCTTTGGGTATAAGGGGGGCACTACCTGGCTATAAGGGAGCACTATTGGCTACCAAAAAGGGGGGCTAAAGGGGTTGGGAAGGGGGGCTAACCCGGTATAATTGGGCTTTTACCTGGCTATTGGGGCACTACCCGGCTTAAAAAGGGGGACTATTGGTACAAAAGGGGCACAACCCAGCTACAAGGGGGCACTACCCGGCCCTCAAAAAAGGGGAAACTACGGCTACAGGGGGCCCCTACTTGGTAAGAGGGGGATACCTGGATATAGGGGGCACTACCTGGCTATAAGGGGGGCCCTACCTGGGTTCAAGGGGGGGGCCACTGGGCAAAAAAGGGGGCATACCTGGTTTAGGGGGACTACCCCTTTCTTTCAAGGGGGCCTTCCTAGGTAAAAGGGGGACTTTCCCGGCCTTTGGGGGTCCTACCTGGCCTTTTAGGGGCACTACCTGGCTGTTTAATGGGGCAACTGGGCCCGGCTAAAGGGTGAGTTTCCGGCCAAGGGGGACATACCCCGGGTGTAATTTGGGGACTGCCTGGGGTTTTTCCAAAGGGGGGGCTTCCCTAGCTATGGGGGGCAAAATACCTGGCCCTTTGGGGGGGACTCCTTTTGGGTACAAAAAGGCACTACCTGGCCTTCGGGGGCACTACCTGGCAACACGGGGGCAAACCCTGGGGCGATGGGGGGGGCACTGCCTGGCTTAAAAGGGGACTACCTGGCTACCCCAAAAAGGGATGGGCCCGGGGTGTTTAAAGGGGCACTACCTGTCTACAATGGGGAAATACCGGGGTGTAAAAGGGCCAAAAAATGGAAAAAAAAGGGGGTTTTTGGGATTTAAAAAAAATTTGGGAATACTAAAGGAAAAATAGGGGCAAAAAAAACCTAAAAAAAACAAGGGGGAAAAAATGGGTAAGGGGGGGAAAACTAGAAATGCAAAAAAACCCGGAAAAAAAGGGGGCAAAAAAAAAAACCTGGAAAAGGGGGAAAAAAAAAAATGGTAAAAGGGGGAAAAAATTCCTTTAAAAAAAAAAAAAAAAGGGGAAAAAAACCCGGCTTTTTAAAAAAAAAGGCAAAAAATTACCTGGTAAAAAGGGGGGGGCGGGCCTTGGGGTAAGGGGCACCTAAATGTTAAAAGGGGAATAAACCCGGGGTGGGGGAAAAATTGGGGCACTTACCCGGGTATAGGGGGCACTATTGGCCTTAGAGGCTTTAACCTGGCGACGGGGGACTACTTTTGGCCCCCAGGGGGGACTACCTAAACTACAAGGGGGCACAAAACCCGGGTATAGGGGGGCACTACTAGCTAAAGGTAGGGACTACCGGCCTTAGGGGGCAATAAACCCGGCAACAAGGGGGCACTACCTGGGTATAGGGGGCATTCCTGGCCCTTTGGGGGGACTACCCGGGGACAAAGGGGAAAAATACCTGGTAAGGGGGGCATTTCCTGGCTACAAGGGGGGAATAACCCGGCCCAGAAGGGGGCACTATCTGGCTGGAAAGGGTTTCACGAGGGCTGCGCCTGAGTCTCCTCGGTCAGCAGGGGGCCCCTTTGGGCCCCAGGAGATCTCCGGTGGGCGCGCCGGGAGGGAACCTGGTGAGGGAAGTAAGTTTTTTTATTTTATTTTGATTGTTTTAGGGGGGTCTACCTGGGAAAAAAAAGAGGGACTACCTCGTTATTAGGGGGATTCCTGGCTAAATTTGGGGGCAATTTCCTGGTTTAAAGGGGGGCCTGCCTGGCTATTAAAGGGGGGGACTACCTGGGTACAAGGGGGCACAAACCCGGCTATAGGGGGCATGCCCCAGCTACAAAGGTTTGCACTACCTTTGGCCCCTTTGGGGGCAATACCCCGGCTATGGGGGATCACCTGGTATGGGGGGCACTTCCCGGTTTTAAGGGGGGCCCCACCTGGCTACAAGGGGCACTTTCCCGGCTAAAGGGGGGGGTACCTGGCTACAAGGGGGGCACTACCTGGCTATAAGGGGGGCAATACCCGGGGTAAAGGGGGGGTTGTGGGCTGCGACATGATTCTCCTCGGTCCCGGAAAGGGTCGCCCCGGGCCCCCGGGGGGATCTCTGGGAAAGGGGGCCCATCTGGCTACCCAAAGGGGGGACTAAACCCGGCTTTTTGGGGGACAACTTGGCTATAGGGTGCCCTAGGACCTGGCCCTTTTCGGGGGGCTTCCTGGGTTTAAAAGGGGGCCCCCTACTGGGCTGTAAAGGGGGGAAATACCGGGCTACAAAGGGCACTAAACCGGTTCAGGGGGCACTTTCCTGGGCTATAAGGGGGCCCCGTGGCTACAAGGGGGGGCTTTTTCCTGGCTGTTAGGGGGGCAAATACCTGGCTACAAAGGGGCACTACCTGGCTGTAAGGGAACACTATTTGGCTACAAGGGGGCACTGCCTGGCTTTAAAGGGGCACTACGTGGCTACAAAGGGGCACTACCTGGCTATAATGAGGCACTGCCTGGCTATTTAAAGGGCAAATACCTGGTTTTGGCGGGCACACCTTGCTAAAAAGGGGGCATACCCGCTATTTAAATGGGCCCCTTTTCCCGGGAAACAAAGGGGGGACTAAATGGCTACAGGGGGGGACTTTCCTGGCTACAAGGGGGCCCAACCTGGCGACAAATGGGGCCCAAACCCGGGGTAAGGGGGCAAACCTGGCTACAAATGGGCACTACCTGGCAAAAGGGGGCAACCTTTTGCCTTAAGGGGCATTTTTCCTGGCTAAGGGGACACTACCTGGATACAAGGGGGAAAACCTGGCTAGAAAGGGGAACCCCTACCTGGCTATTTAAAGGGGACAAAACCCGGCTTAAGGGAGCATCTACCTGGTTTCAAGGGGGCACTAGCTGGTACAAAGGGTATTGTTGGGATAGGGGGCCTACCCGGGGGTAAGGTAGCACTACCTGGCTTTTTAAGGGGGCACTTTCCTGGGGTGTTAAAGGGGGGGATACCTGGCTATAAGGGGGGCACTGCCTGGCTATAGGGGGGCAGTACCCGGTACAAAATTTGGGGACCACCAGCTACAAGGGGGGTTTTCTACCTGGCCTTAGGGGGGAAAAACCCTTGGTTCAAAGGGGGCACTTTTTAAATTCTGTAAGGGGGGAACTACCTTGCTATAAAGGGGCAAAAAAAATGGGCCTTAAAGGGGCCTACCCGGGGGAAAATGGGGCCCCTACCCGGCTACCCTGGGGGCACTTTCCTGGCTACAATTTGGGGGATACCTGGTTTTAGGGGGCAAACCCGGCCCCTTTGGGGGGCACTACCCAGCTTTCCAGGGGAGGACCCGGCTATTGGGGGCATACCTGGGGCCCTTTGGGGGCAACTACCCAGCTGCCCCGGGGGACTACCCGGCTATTGGGGGGACTTCCTGGGTTTTAAGGGGGGAAATACCTGGTTTCAAAAGGGGGGAATACCCGGGGTATAAAAGGGGGGGACTACCGGGCTGTAAGGGGGGGATACCCGGCTATAAGGGGAAATACCTGGTACCAATGGGGCACTACCTGGGAGTAAGGGGGCACTACTTGGCTACAAGGGGGGCACTACCCGGTGAAAAAGGGGGGACTACCTGGGTTTAAAAAGGGGGGCCCCTACCTGGCTTAAGGGGGCCCCTACCTGGCTTTTAAGGGGGGGATAACCTGGCTACAAGGGGGGGACTTCCCGGCTACAAGGGGGGATTGCGGCTAAAAAGGGGGGCCCACCTGGCTTCAAGGGGGACAAAATGGCTATTGGGGGGATACCTAGCTACAAAAGGGGGCCCAACCTGGCTATAGGGGGCAATAACCCAGTACAAGGGAGCCTTTCCCGGGGCCCTTAAAGGGGGGACTAACCCGGCTGTAAAGGGGGCACTATCTGGCTATAGGGGGCACAACTTGGCAATAGGGTGCACTCCCTGGTTTTAAAAGGGGGATTTCCTGGCTACCCAAAGGGGGGGAACTACCGGGGTGTAAGGGGGCACTTAAAGGCTATAAGGGGGACTACCTGGCTTCAAGTGGGGGACTACCTGGCAGTAAGGGGGCAATACTTGGCTAAAAAAGGGGGGGGTTTAAATGGGTTGAAAGGGGGCACTACCTGGTAAAGGGGGGAACTACCCGGATAAGGGGGACTTTCCTGGCTGTAAGGGGGCATAAAAACCCGGTACAAGGGGGGGAACTACCTTTGGGTATAAAGGGGGGGGAAAGGCCCGGCTTTAAGGGGGACTGCCTAGCTACAAAAGGGGGAACAACCTGGCTATAGGGGGCACACCTTTAAAACTACAAGGTAGCACTACCTGGCCTTTTGGGGGAAATTAAAAAGGTACAAGGAGGCACTACCTGGCAACAAGGGGGCACTACAAGGCTAAAGGGGGCACTTCCTGGCTAAGAGGGGAACTTTTGGCTTTTAGCGGGCCCCTTTCCTGGCTATAAGGGGGCAAAATACCCCGGTTATAGGAAAACATCTACCTGGCTTAAAGGGGGAAATTTCCGGCTACAAGAAAGGGGGACTAAAATGGCTACAAGGGGGGGGCTACCTGGCTTTAAGGGGGGGTAACCCGGCCCATAAAGGAAGGTACAGCCTGGGTAAAAAGCGGCATTTCCTGGCTACAATGGGGGGACTGCCCGGCTATTAAAGGGGGAATACCTGGCAAAAGGGGGCCCCCTGGGCCCGGCTTTTTAGGGTGCGCTACCTGGCTACTAGGGGGGCAAAACCTAATACCCAAAGGGGGGGATACCTGGGCCCTTTGGGGGCATACCCGGCAAGGGGGGGGGCACTACCCGGTTTAAAGGGGGCCCCTACCTGGCTATAGGGGGCATTAACCCGGGTATTTGGGGGCCCCTAAACCCGGTTATTTTGAAGCTTTACCTGGCTACAAGGGGGGCAGTACCGGTACAAAGGGGGACTATGGCTTCAAGGGGGGGGCCCCTACCTGGGGTATAAGGGGGGGAAATGCCTGGCTATAAGGGGGCAATACCTGGCTACAGGGGGGACTACCTGGTTGTAAGGGGGCACTACCTGGCTATATGGGGCACTACCTGGCTACAAGGGGGCACTACCTGGCTATGGGGGGGCACTAACCCGGCCCCCAAGGGCATACCTGGCACAAAAAGGGGACTAATGGGGTATAGGGGGCCAAATTCCTGGCTAAAAAAAGGGGGGCCAAATTTCCGGCTTTCAAGGGGGCACCCCCCCGGGCTATAGGGGGCATTTCCTTTGGCTTAAGAGGGGCCTTCCGGCTATAGTGGCACTACCCGGGGTTTAAAGGGGGGGCTAACCTTTGGGTTTTAAAAGAAGAAACTTCCGGCTTTCAAGGGGGCCAGTACTGGCTACAAGAGGGGCCTACCCTGGCTTACCCGGGGGCGCTACCTGGCTATAAGGGGGCACTACCTGGCTATTAAAGGGGGGAAATTTCCTTGGGTTTCAGGGGGGGACTACCTGGTTTTAAGGGGACACTACCGGCCCATAAAGGGGGCCCCTTTCCCGGCTATAAGGGGCACTAACTGGCTTTAAGGGGGGATTAACGGCTTTCAGGGGGTTTTCTGGTACAAGGGGGCACTAATGGCTGTAAGGGGGAATACCTTTGGGTACAGGGGGCCTATCTGGGTATTTTGAGGGGGGGGCATTTCCTGGCTACAAAGGGGGGACTACCCAGCTACAAGGGGGCCCCTACCTGGCCTTAGGGGGGACCCATCTGGCAACAAGGGGGACCCCAACCCGGCTTACAGGTGGGATACCTGAAATAAAAGTGGGCAATACCCGGCGGGAAGGGGGCACTACCTGGCTACCAGGGGCACTCCCTGGCTATGGGGGGCACTATCTGGCCCCCTTTAAAGGGGAAAACCTTTGGGTACCGGGGGGACTAAACCCGGTTGTAAGGGGGAAATTCCTGGCTTTAAGGTGGGACTACCTGGTATAGGGGGCAATACCTGGCTGTTGGGGGGAAATTTTCCGGTATAAGGGGCAAAACCCGGCTATAGGGGAGGGTCCACTGGGTACAAGGGGGCAATGTTTGGGGTACAAAAGGGGGACTACCCGGTATAGGGGGGGACTTCCCGGCCCTTTGGGGGGGATACCTGGTTACAAGGGGCACTTCCTGCTGGGAGGGGACATTCCCCGGCTATAAGGGGCCCAAACCTTTGGCTTAAGGGGTCATCTACCTGGCTACAAGGGGGCACTAGTTGGCTACAAGGGGGCATTACTTGGCTATATGGGGCACTACCTGGCAGTAAGGGAGCACTACCTGGCTGTAAGGGGGCACTTCCTGGCTGTAAGGGGGTACTACCTGGCTATAAGGGGGCACTGCCTGGCTATAAGAGGCACAACCTGGCTACAAGGGGGACACCAAACCGGCTTAGGGGGCAGGGACCTGGCTAAAGGGGGGCACCACCCAAAAAAGTGGACACTTAAATGGCCTTTGGGGGTACTACCTGGCTATAAGGGGGGGACCACCCCCGGCTATTGGGGGGGGAGAACCCGGGTTTCAAAGGGGGCACCACCTAGCTACAAGTGGGCACTACCTGGCCTTAGGGGGTACTACCTGGCTACAAGGGGGCACTACCTGGCTACAAGGGGGCACTACCTGGCTGTAAGGGGGCACTACCTGGCTATAACGGGGCACTACCTGGCTTCAAGGGGGCACCCAAAATCTGCGACGTGAGTCTCCCCCGGGCAGCAGCCTCCGCCCGGGGGAGGAGATTTTTCCCAAACTGGACGTTTCTGAGGGAACCTGGTGAGGTAAAATGAAATTTTTTATTTTTTTTTGGGTAGGTTTAGGGGGGATCTCCTGGCTACAAAGGGGCCTACTTGGATATTAAGGGGACTACCCGGCTTTTAGGGGGCCCCTACCCGGCTGTAAGGGGGGACCCAACCCGGCTACAAGGGGGCCCCTATGGACTACAAGGGGGCACTACCCGGCTTTTTTTAAAAAAAAACGGGGACTACCTGGCTATTAGGGGGGACTACCCGGCCCTTTAGGGGGACTACCCGGCTGTAAGGGGGACTACCTGGTACAAGGGGGCATTTTTGGGTACAAGGGGGTTTTACCGGGTACAAAAGGGGGAATTTTCCGGGGTTTTAGTGGGGACTAAACCCGGTACCCAAAAGGGGGACTACCCGGCTATAGGGGGGGAAATACTGGGTAAGGGGGCCCCTTTCCAGGCTACAAGGGGGCACTACCTGGCTATCGGGGGCACTACCTGGCTACAAAGGGGGGACTCCCGGCCCATATGGGGAACTACCTGGCTGTTTTTAAAAGGGGCCCTTTCCCGGAAAAGGGGGACTTTTGGGTACAAGGGGTTACGGGGAAAGGGTACAAAGGGGGGACTACCTGGTATAGGGGGATACCTTTGGGGGGTACAAGGGGGGACAACCCGGCTATTGGCGGAAAACTAAATGGCGAAAGGGGCATAACCCGGCTTACAAGGGGGCAAACCCCCTGGGTGTAAGGGGGGCACTATTTGGCTACAAGGGGGGGCCTACTGGCTGTTAGGGGGTCAGTTAATGGCTAAAGGGGGTTTTTACCCGGCTATTAGGGGGAAAATACCTGGTTCGGGGGCCTTTTTTTGGCTATAGGAGGCACTATTTGGCTAAAAAGGGGGGGATAGCTAGCTAAAAAGGGGGCAATACCGGCCCTTTGGGTTTCACTACCTGGAAAAAGGGGGACTAACTGGCTACAGGGGGCCTTCCGGCTAACGGGGGGGATACCGGGGGTACAAGGGGCCCCTACCTGGCTATTAGGGGGGACAACCCGGTATAGGGGCATCTACCCAAAGGGTTAACCCCAAGGGGGGACTACCCTGGCTACAAAGGGGATACCTGGCTACAAAAGGGGGGACTACCTGGCTTTTTAAGGGGGCACTACCCGGCTATAAAAGGGGCAAAACCTGGCTTTCAAGGGGCACTAAGTCTGCGACGTGGGGGGGTTTTTTCCCGGTCAGCAGGGTCCCCCGGCCCCGGAGGGGCTCCCAAGGGGCTGTGCGGGAACCTGGTGAGGTAAGTAGATTTTTTAAATTTTTTTATTTTGATTAGGTATTCCTGGGAAAAATGGGGGCACTAACTGGCTACAGGGGGGACTTTCCCCGGGTACAGGGGGTAATAACCCGGGGTTAAAAGGGGGCCAAAACCCCGGCTATTTAAGGGGGAAACCGGGGAAAAGGGGGCTTTTACAAGGCTACAAGGGGGGACTGGTTTGGGTACAAGGGGCAAATACCTGGTATAGGGGGACTTCCTGGCCTTAAGGGGGGGCTACCCGGGTTCAAGGGGGACCAACGGGGGTGGAGGGGATACTACCTGGCTATAAGGGGCAATAGTTGCCTACAAGGGGGCATTACTTGGCTAAACGGGGCACTACCTGGCAGTAAGGGGGCACTACCTGGCTGTATGGGGGGGATTCCTTTGGGTGTAAGGGGGTACTACCCGGTTTTTAAGGGGGCAAATGCCCGGCCCATAGGGGGGACTAAATTTGCTATAAGGGGGCGTACCTGGTTATTTTAAACATCTACCCGGCCCACCAAAAAGGGGCTAGTTTCCTGAATCCAAGAGGGCCCCTATCTTTTTTGGGTACAAGGGGCGCTACCTGGCTATAAGGGGCCCCTACCCGGCTATAGGGGGCATCTTCCCGGTACAAAAGGGGCCTTACTTGGATTAAAGGGGCACTACCTGGCAAGTAAGGGAGATTAAACCCGGCTGTAAGGGGGCCCCTTTCTGGCTGTAAGGGGGTACTTCCTGCGTATAAGGGGGGACTGTGGCTATAAGAGGAATTTCCTGGCTCAAGGGGCACCAAACCCGGCTATAGGGGGGAGTACCCGGTACATGGGGCACCACCTAGCCTTTCAAAATTTGGGCATACCCGGGGTTAGGGGGTACTACCCGGGATTAAGGGGGGACTACCCGGCTTTCAAGGGGGGGACTACCCGGTGTAAAGGGGGGACTTTCCTGGCATATAACTGGGGGGACTACCTGGGAAATTTGGGGGCCCCCTACCTGGCTACAAGGGGGCACTACCTGGCTATAACGGGGCACTACCTGGCTACAAGGGGGCACTAAGTCTGCGACGCTGAGTCTCCCCGGTCAGCAGCCTCCGCCGGCCCAGGAGATCTCCGAAGCTGGACGTGCTGCAGGGAACCTGGTGAGGTAAGTAGATATTATTATTTTATTTTGGGTTGGTATTGGGGGGGATTACCTGGCTACAAAAAGGCCCCTACTGGCTATTAGGGGGGACCCACCCGGCTGTAGGGGGAATAAACCCGCTACAAGGGGGCATACTGGACTCAAGGGGGTACAATGGTCTACCAAAGGGGGCACTAACCCGGCTACAAAGGGGCCCCCACCTTTGGGTGTAAGGGGGGCACTATTTGGCTAAAGGGGGGCCCCCTACCTGGTTTTTAGGGGGAAAAGAACCTGGTATATGGGGGGGACTAACTGGTACAGGGGGCATATGGCTGCAAGTGGGTTCTACCGGGGTAAAAAAAACGGGCAAATACCTGGCTATAGGGGGGAATAAACCCGGCTATAGGGGGAACTACCTGGCTGTTTTAAGGGGGGGGGACTTCCCGGGTACAAGGGGGGACCCCCCTGGCTTTATGGGGGCACTTCCGGCTATAAGGGGGCAAATTTCCCGGCTACAAGGGGGGCACTTCCTGGCTCAGGGGGCAATACTGGCTTTCAAGGGGAAAATAGTTTTGCTACAAGGTGGCCACTTTCCTGGTTAGGGGGATACCCGGCAAAAAAGGGGGCACCAATTGGCTTTCAAAGGGGTTTAATTCCGGGGACGGGGGGAAAAACCGGGGGTAAAAGTGGGGGATTTCCCGGGTTTTTAGGGAGCATCTTCCTGGCTTTCAAAGGGGGAAATAGCTGGCTTTTAAAGGGGGGATAGTGGGCAACAAGGGGGCATACCTTGAAAAAGGGGCACTTTAAAGTGGCCTTTCAAGGGGGCCTACCTGGCTATAAGGGGGCACAAACCTGGCTACAGGGGGCCTACCTTTGGGTACAAGGGGCATTTAATTGGCTTTATGGGGACTTTTTGGCAAAAAGGGGGCCCCTACTGGGTTTTATGAAGCATCTACTGGCTACAAGGGGGGGAAGTAAACAAAATTGGGCCCCCCACAAAGGGGGCCCAAAAATAAACTGGGGGGCCCGTAGGGGGGGGCACTACTTTGCAAAAGGGGCACTACCCGGGAAAATTTGGGGGCATTTCCTGGCTACAAGGGGGGGATAGTGGGGAACAAGGGGGCACTACCTTCGAAAAAGGGGGCATAATTGGCTTCAGGGGCACTACCCGGCCATAAGGGGGGGACAAACCTGGTACAGGGGGGGGACTCTGGGGTACCCAAAGGGGAAATATTTTTTGGGTATTGGGGGACCCACCTGGCTAAAAAGGGGGCACTACCCGGTTTTATGAGGCATTTTACCTGGCTACTAGGGGGCAGTAAAATGGCTACAAGGGGGGGATACCCGGCTACAAGGGAGCCCCTTCCTGGCTTTTAAAAGGGGGGTAACCCGGTATTTAAAGGGGGCACTATTGGCTAAAAGGGGGGAATACCTGGGTTTTAAAAGGGGGCAATACCTGGGGTTAAATTTGGCTTACCTGGCTTTTAGGGGCACTTTCCTGGGGTTTCAAGGGGGGATTAAACCCGGCTACAAGGGGGCCCCCTAGCTTTCAAGGAGGGACTTTCCCGGCATCAAAAAAGGGCATTAAAAAAGGGTCCCGGGGGGAAAATACTTGGCTAAAAGGGGGCACTTCCTGGATTAGGGGGGCACTATGGTATAAGGGGCACTACCTGGTACAAGGGGGGGCACCCACCGGGCAACGTGGGCAAATACTTTGGCTTTAGGGGGCAAATAAATGGCAAAAAGGGGGGCCCCTACCTTTGCTTAAAAAGGGGGCAATTCCTGGGCCCTTTGGGGGAACTACCTGCAACAAGGGGGCACTAATTGGCTACAGGGGGCACTACCTGGCTACAATAGGCCAAATACCCGGCTGTTTAAGGGGGGCCCCTTTTTCCTGGTAAAAAAGGGGGCACTACCCGAAAAAAGAATTGAAATTTTAAATTTGATAGTTTGACAAACATTTTTTTTTTTGGCTTAAATTTTTCTTCTTCAAAAATTTAAAAATTTGTGTAAAATTCTGTATGGGAATTTTTGACTGGATACAAGGGCATTTTTGTTCCGCTCAATTAATATTTGGTCTAAGATGGGATTTGGGTTGGGCTGTGGCATTTTTTAAAAAAACGGCCTAGCTGTGGGTTTTTTAAAGGGTTTTTAGATTAGTGTAACTAAGGCAGATGTCGAGGGATTCATTTTTATTTTTTTTTTGGGAGATGGGAGGTGTATGATTTTAAAAATTTTTAAAAGATAAACTTTACTTTTAAAACACTGATTGGATTGTAAAATTTATTTATGTTATTACTTATCTTTTTATTGGATTGAAAATTGGGCCCAACCCCTTTTCTGTATTTATCACGCCCCATACCCTTTTAAAAAAAACATGTCAGTCCTTAAAAGTATTTTAATTTTTTGAATTTGAATCACAGTGCATTGTTATGTTTGAAGGGGCCGTGGGGGACAGAGAGGGTTTTAAGAAAGGATTCTACATCATTTTTTTTGCCGTGAATCGGATTGAAAAAACCTACAAAGGGTAACGGGATACGCAAAACACCCCTTTTCTTTGAGAACCTGGGATTTCTGCACGGTGGAATTTGCCACACACAAATCCTTTGCTTTTTCTGCCAAAAAAAGGGGTTTTGGGTCCTGTTAATTGCGGTTT
>JAODAL010054401.1:0-24653 GCA_025379985.1 Phyllomedusa bahiana
ACTTTTTTTTTTTAAATGGGTGATATTTTCATATTTTTCACCTCCTGACATATTCAACATTTTAAAACAATTAGGTACTTATTACACACAGTCTTCACACATATTCTGATACTGACTGTGTGTCAAAATTATGCTAGGTGAATAAAAAATTCTACATTTTTCCCTTACATTTAAGACAAAACATTCACATAATATGCATTGCCACATTGCTGATGAATCAAGAAATTTAAATGTTATTATTTCACATGGTAAAATGCTGCAATAACGATGAACCAAAAAGTTGATCAAACGGTGTACATACCAGAGGTTTTGGGAAAACCTTTGAAAACTACAAGTCAGGCCATAGAAAATAACCTTTTATAGACTCCCATATCCCTCTTCCTGTCTGAGACCTGCCCCGGCATGCAATCACTCTAGGAAATGCAGATACAGCTGCGTAAGGATCCCTTGTTTTTTTCATCAGTCGGTGGTGCTGTGTGCACAAACCCATTGATTAAAATTGAGTGTCATATCTAAGTCCATTAATAGTTCATCATAATAGTATTGGACTGGAGTGCCTAATACCCACCAATGATGTTGATTTTTGCGGTCCACCAGTGAAGTTTACTGGTAGGGTCCATCAGTGGAGTTGTTTCTTGGGGCTCACCAGTGGAGTCGACTGTTAGGGCCAGTGAAGTTGATTCTTGACACTGACCTATGGAGTTGATTCTTAGGCTATGTTCACACGGCAATGGCTGGGACGTATTTCAGCCCGTATTTCGCACCGTACTGCATGAATTACGGGCTGAAATACGTCCCAGTCATTGTGGTAATCCACAGTTCTCATAGAGAACTATGGATTAAGTGTCCTCTCCCCGCTCGGACAATATGCCGAGTGGGGAGAGAAGTGACATGTCAATCATTCACGGCGTATATGCGCCGAGAATAATGAACGTCTATGGAGCCGGAGGGCTGCCGCCCCCCCTCCCGCCCCTGTACACACAGTGTAATTGCGGGGCCAAATAAGTCCCGCAATTAAGCTGTGTGAACATAGCCTTAGGGTCCACCAGTGAAGCTGATTCTTGAGGCCCACCAGTGGAGTTGATTCTTAGGGCCCACCAGTGGAGTGGATTCTTGAGACCCACCAGTGGAGTTGATTCTTGAGACCCACCAGTGGAGTTGATTCTTAGGGCTCACCAGTGGAGTTGATTCTTAGGGCCCATCAGAGGAGTTGATTCTTGAGGTCCAGCAGTGGAGTTGGTGCCCATTCTACGACTACTGCACATGGCTCTTGATTTATGTCTCTCTTTCTCTGCCTTCATCCCTGAAAAGCAGCCCCAGGCCTCCTATTCTCAGAGACAAACCTTGCTTTGGAGCCCACCATGCTCATGGGCCCACTGAGAATTTCCCCTGCTCCCCTGTGAGTCAGTCAGAGTCTGACCACCCAACCTGCTATTTTTAGTGGCCCACATTGCCCAAGGGCCCAGCATGCCCAGAGGCCCACTGGGGGTTTCCCTTGTTCCTCTGTGGGCTAATCCAGGCCTGATCACAAATATGTATAAAACCCCATCAATAGTTTAGCTTTTGATATATTGTTATTTATATAAAATATCTAATTCAGGGAGGGTGAGATATATCTTTACACGTTTTATGTTTACCACTCGGTGTCCTGCTGCAATTAGGTGAGAGACTCAGAAGCCCCAGTGCTCCATCTTGATTACAGATTAGTGTGGTGATGTCATCACATCGGTCTGTATAAGTTGAAGCGAGACCAGACACAGTACAGATGGCGGAGACAGCAAGGCAAAGTGGGCCCTAGGCACCCCAGTCCGTCACTGGTTACCCCCTCTTTTAGTACTTTTTTTTTCAATTTACTTAGAAAAATGATGATGGGGTACCTGGAGATTTTTCTATATGTAGTGATATCTTCTAGAATGGTCAAAGCTTGTTTTTTATATAACCCTACATCTAACATTACAACCACTCCTCCCTTGTCAGCCTTTTTGATAGTAAGAGTGCCATCAGCTTTTAACTCTTTAACAGCCAAACTTTGTTGCGTGTGAGTTTATGTGATATACAATTATTTTGTTGAGAGCCTATCCTTAAAGGCCACTAGATCCTTTCAGTTCTAAAATGAAAAAGATCTAAAGCCGGTACTCTGCAATCTACAGTAATAGTATCAAGGATTGGTAGTTCTATACTTCACATCAGAAAAAGAAGTATTTTGCAGTAGTATTTGTAAGCCAAACCAGGAATGAAATCTGATGAGATACATTATTACCTGTACTGTATTTAGAATGTAGCACATTTTGTATGCATTCACTGCCATCACATCTTTCATCTTCTTTTTGTGTAGCATTTAGTTGCTGATGACTAATAATTACAGGTCTTTTGGCAATGATGAGGTTACTTCAGATCCAATAACTGCCTCACATCACTTCTTTATTTCTAGGCTGGCTGCTGGAATAAATCAATGCGCTGTTTGTGGCCTTCTGCTTCAAGATGACATATTTTGCTGCTGACCATTTCAAGTCATCAGCATAGGTATGACAAATTACTTTTTTTTTCCTTGTCAGAAGGCAGGTTTAGAACTGCATGATGTATGTGATCTCTATGCAGAGTACTAAAGTCTTGGGGTTAACATTATTTTTGGTAACTGCCTCCAAGAAATGTATAAAGCAATTCATGAACACTTCCCAGCACGGCAAACCGGTTCTCATCTGTTTCTACATTGAAGATTACCTGTGGCATTCCTGACATTTTCTTTGGTAAATAATTGTATTCTCCATGGAAAACAATCCTGGAGCATTTTTTTATTATACCTCATTGTCATGTGGTTCTTATGTCATTCCTCCTAAAACAATTTATTGCTGAATGGTAAACTGCGTGTTACCAACTGGAGGAGCCACTACAGTCTGACGTGGTCCAATCAGTACTGGCTGAGTGTGTGTCTGAGGAGGGAAACAACCCTTTGACAACTGGAATGATAACACATAGTTAACTTTTTAGCAATAAATTTTAAGGAACAGCACAACATAGAGTTATAAGAGAAGATCCTCTAAAATAGTTATTTCATGGGTAATACAAATATTTACTAAAGCAGATGTGTTAGGAGATGTCATAAGTCCTCTAAAACATGTTTTTTTTCAGTATTTTATAATATCAGTCATGAAATAACATAAAATCACTGACAGGTGAAGAAAATAACATTGATTATTTCATTACAAGAGAATCTGTCATAGAATTGGATATATTAGGCAGCCAACAGTGAACAGTCAGTTCTTGAAATGTATGTGTTGCAAGCAGGAAAAATAGGTAAGCATAAGAATCTGAGTGACTCAAACAAATTTATGACCAATTTATGATAAATATATAACTGGAACTGAGCGTCTTCAAAATGACAGGTCTTGTGGGATGTTGCTGTTATGTAGTGGCCACAGATAGGACAACCGACAACAGAATCTTTGGTGCCTAAGGCTATGTTCACACGTCGCAACTGCAGCACGTACCGTACACGCCGCAATACGCCGGGTGTTTTGGGAGTCGCGCTGATTAGTGTGTACTCCCGAAGCACGGGGGACCGGCTCCGCGCCAGCCCAGTTGACATACATTACTCGCGGCGCGTAATCCCCGCGAATAATTGACATGTCACTTATCTCCCCGCACGTACAATACAATCATATTGTACGCGCCGGGGGACGAGTCGTAATCCATAATTCTCTATGAGAGCTATGGATTACCGTAATTGCTGTGCATCTCGCCACATATTAAGTTCAAATATGTGGCAAAATGCGCGCCGAAATTCAGCTGTGTGAACATACCCTCAGGGTATGTTCACACAGCGTTTTCTAGATGTGTGTTTGGACCTAAATACGTATTTAACACTGTGCAATGTGATTTACATTAGTTTCAATGTAAAACACGCATCAGTGTTCAAACATCTAAACATCTTTCTGATGCGTCTTTTGGATCCGTTCAAAGAAGTGACACAGGGCCGGACTGGGAATAAAAATCAGCCCTGGCACAAAGCCTCCACCAGCCCACATACAATACCTGCTTACAAAACCTCTCCACTTTCGAAAATAAACTACACTATAAAGGTACTTTCACACGGAGCATTTTTGGTGCATTTTTTATGTGTTTTTGGTGAGTTTTTGTGCAGAAAGGCAGAGTAGTTAATGCTGTACATTTTTGCGCAAAAAAAGGCATCAGAAAAATGCACCAAAACCGCTCCGTGTGAAAGCAGACTACACACAAGCAAGAAAGAAGCAGTGGTGCAGAGAAACCCCTCATCACAGAGTCAGGTGTGCGCTTTACAATCTGGGACAAGCCCACACTGACACTACATAAGAACCAACATAATCTACAACCCCACCAATCACATCACCAGTAGTCAGGTCACCATCACATAAATACAGCACTGATTCAACACAGAAATAAAAATTACCCCTGACAGCAGGGACTCACAGAGACTCATCTCTGATGGGAGTTTCCCTTTTTCTCCTTTTCTTCTCCATCTGGCCCAAACCTCCCTGATGTCTTCCCTGATGAGTCGTTACCTTCCCTATTTTTGTCTGTCCAGTACAGCATGCAGTGTCTTCTTCTAGTGGTCACTACTTGTCCCTGTAGAATTTACCACAAATACATCTTAGACTCCTTTCTTTTCCAGCACTTTCCTATCAATTCTCCAAACAGCATATGTTAGACCCTAAAATTAGAGATTAAAAAATGTCAGATAAGTGGCATGTAAATAGGTAGACCTCCATTATGTAGGTAAACAGGGCCTTCCTCCATTAATTTGGTAACTAGCCAGGTAGCTAGGGCTGCCCCCAGTAATCAGCCAGGTAGCTAGGGCTGCCCCCAGTAATCATCCAGGTAGGACCAGTAATTAGCCATGTAGGGCCAGTAATTAGCCAGATAAAGCCAGGGGCAGTAATTAACCATCTAGGGCCAGTAATTAGCAGTCAGGACCAGTATGTAGGCAGGCAGGGCCAGTATGTAGCCCGGCAGGGCCAGTATGTAAGCAGGCAGGGCCAGTATGTAGCCAGGCAGGGCCACTAATAGGCAGGCAGGGCCAGTATATAGGCAGGCAGGACTAGTATATAGACAGGGTCACTTATAGGTAGACAGGGGCAGTATATAGGTAACTGGGCTGGTATATAGGCAGGACAGGGGTGGTATATAGGCAGACAGGGGTGAATATATAGGCAGACAGGGCATTTTATAGGGAGGACAGGGGCTGGTAAAATAGGCAACAGGGCTGAAATAGGCAGACAGGGCAGTATATAGGCAGACAGGGCAGTATATAGGCAGACAGGGCTGTTATATAGGCAGACAGGTCTGGTATATAGGCAGACAGGGCAGGTCTATAGGCAGACAGGGCTGTTATATAGGCAGACAGGGCAGGTATATAGGCAGAAGACATACTGGCCCTGCCTGCTTACATACTGGCCCTGCCTGGACAATATGGCCCCTGCCTGGATATATACTGGCCCTGCCTGCCTACATACTGACCCAGCCATGCAGCCATCACGGCCGCCGCCTGCACCGCGCGGTGCAAGCAGCGGCCGAGGCTGAACAGCCGGGATCTTCTGATCTGGTGTAAAGGCAGACAGAGCAGTATATAGGCAGACAGGGCTGGTATATAAGCAGACAGGGCTAGTAGTTTTAAAAAAATAAATAAAAACAATACTTACCTGATGTCTTTCCCTCCTGTTCTGGCCTCTTCCACGAAGCGCCGCTGGTAGCAGTGTGCGGGATGCGGCGCGGGCGCGCGATGACGTCATCACATCGCGCACCTGCCCTGCGGCCTCCTGGGGGGGCTGAAAAAGACAGGATCAGAAGATCCCGGCTGTTCAGCCTCGGCCCCCTGCTTGCACTGCGCGGTGCAGGCAGCGACCGTGATGGCTGCATGGCTGGGTCGGTATGTAGGCAGGGCCAGTATACAGCCAGGCAGGGCCAGTATGTAGCCAGGCAGGGCCACTTATAGGCAGGCAGGACCAGTATATAGGCAGGCAGGACTAGTATATAGACAGGGGCAGTATATAGGCAGACAGGGCTGGTATATAGGCAGAGAGGTCAGTATATAGGCAGACAGGGCTGGTATATAGGTAACCAAGCAGTAATAGGTAGACAGTGTATAAAGGCAGACAGGGCAGTAATATAGGCAGACAGGCATATATAGGCAGACAGGGCTGGTATATAGGCAGACAGGGCTGATATATAGGCAGACAGGGCAGTATATAGGCAGACAGGGCTGGTATATAGGAAGACAGGGCTGGTATATAGGAAGACAGGGCTGGTGTATAGGCAGACAGGGCTGGTGTATAGGCAGACAGGGCTGGTGTATAGCCACATCCAAAGGTATAGTAGTATAAATAATATTGAGTAGTAAACAGGTGTATATGCAAAGATACCACCAACAAGTGTATCAATCAGTCCTATGTGCATATGCCAGTATCCAGTAATACACCAAGAAAGAAGGCTATCAATACCTAATTATAATGGAGGGGGAGCGTGATGAATGAGTGAGGAGCAAGCCACCCCTACGCGCGTTTTGCGTCCCTTGCTTCTTCAGGGGTTACTGGATTTCCAATCCCACCAGTTTAAATACCTTAATAATTATGGAGATTCCACCTGAAGCGCATATACGGCATGCGCACAGTGTTCGAAGGGAGAGGGCGTCACTGCCCCACTTCCGGCAATCCCACACAGTCGCGCATGCGCGAAAGATAAAACTTTGGGGCATGCGCACAGAGCGTATGGAGACCGAGAGTGGGAACGGCGCCAGGCCTCCCACACTGCAGGCGCGCACCAGCGCTCACTAACTATCACAGTCAATGAATGAACGGTCTTATTAACATCATTACAATGCAAAACAAAACGATCAAAATGAGTATCTTTATAATAAGAGAGAAGAAGCAACAAGTTCATTACATATGTAACTGCCAAAAATATTTGGTTAAATACCGTTAAAAAAATCAAACAATTTCACAGCAAGTAAATAAATCTCACCTATTGCAACTTGAATATTATTTAAAAAATATAATGTATGCAATAATTACCCATAGTACAGAAAAGTAAAAAATCTTATAATATTGCTACAAATTGCACATAATGACCGAAAAAAATAGTAATAAATTTGTTCAGACTGGGAATGTTCTTTGTCCCAGAACGGTGGATATAATGCATATAGATCTAATATATTCCATCAAAGGCATCCAAATAGATGATACTGTGTGGAAAAAGACCACAGACAGAAACAAAAGAGTTAAAAAACAATTAAAAATGTATGACGGCATCAAAACAAAATATGGAGATGAAACATGTTATATAGAATCATAATACCCTAAAGAAGTGAATATAGAAGGAGCTCAATACCAACTGAGTTCCATGAGAGTCAGAGAAATGAAGCAAAATTAAATTTTTCATTCAGGCCCATAGGGGCCATTGCATGTAGGGATACGATCCATTTAGTTTCCTTCTGTTCCAGGTAACGCATCGCATTCCCACCTCGGATCCCAAGGTGTATCAAATCTATACCCCATGCCTGTAATCCTTTAGGATCACCACCGTGGCACCGTGGGGGGACTCTGTGACCCCGCTTGTAAATTCATTGATCATTACTTGAAGCCGTTGGTGGAATTGTTACCATCTTATGTAAGGGATACTACGTATGCTCTCAGGCGGATCGACGGGATCAATGTTGAATCTGGTGTGTATCTAGTGACGGCAGATGTGGAGTCGCTGTATACAAGTATTCGACATCAAGATGGACTTGAGGCTGTAGAATTCTTTCTAAAATCAAGTAATTTGGATTCAGATTTGTGAAAATTAGTCCTTGACCATTTGAAATTTATCTTAACTCATAATATATTTGTATTTAGAGACACATTTTACGTTCAATATCAAGGAACAGCGATGGGAGCTGCTTGTGCCCCGGCATATGCCAATTTGTCTTGAACTGGAGAGGCAACTCTTTATGATATATAATTCAGCTCGATTACATTCAATGTTGGGTGAGATACATCGACGACATCCTGTTTCTGTGGCGTGGGTCGATGTCTAAGCTAACCACTTTTTTGGACCATCTAAATGTGAATCAATATAATTTTAGATTAATTTTTAAAGCGGTTGAGAAAAGTTGAATTTCTTGACATATTGATTGAGGTGGATGATAAAGGGGTCATTGAGATGGATGTGTTTCGTAAAGAAACAGCAATAAATTCATTACTTCATGCATCATCCTTCCATAATCAATCTACTATTAAAGCCATTCCTGTTGGACAGTTCCTGCGTATGCGTCGGATCTGTTCATCAGATGTTAAATTTGAGGCCCAAGCGATGGACCTTAAACGGGTTGTCTCGGCTACATGTTGGGTCGGGGGGGGGGGGGTTTGCCATTTTTGGACCACTTTAAATAAATTTAAATTTTAAATTATTTTTAAGGGTTTGAAAAAATTTGAATTTTTGACATTTTGATTGGGGTGGTTTAAAAAGGGGGTCTTTTGAGAGGATGTGTTTCGTAAAGAAACAGCAATAAATTCTTTGCTCCTTCACCCTTTATAATCAATCATATTAAACCCTTTCCCTGTTGGACATTCCCTGGTATGGTCGGATTGTTATAAATGAAAAATTTCCCCAAGCGGGGCCCTTAAAAACGGGTTGTCTCGCTACAATGATTGGGTTTTAATTAAAAGGTATTTTAAAAAACAAGCAGCTTTGCAATATATGTTAATTACAAATGTCCTACTGATTTTGAGTTATCCCTGGTAGTAGAAGTGCATCAGCTCCTCAAATCACTGTAGCCACCGATCTGTCGGAGCACAGAGCCCCTCCCGCACAGTATGAGGCCACTTGTGATGCTTCTGTAGGGAAGGGGGAGGGCTCTGGCTTCTGTGTCTGTGTAGCTGTGCTACCTGGATTAAACCTGTGTATGCCTGCTCCCTCCTGCTCTCTACACAGATTGAGGAGAGCAGAGGTGAAGCTGATCTGTGGTCAGTACGATGTGACAGCAGTGAAGTGTGTTACTATAATCATGATGTGTCTGTGGAGCTTTGACTATACTAATAGAACAGATATGGGGGGCATGTGAACGGTTCATATCCCTCCCTGCTCTGCTGTATTAGTGACACATCGTGATTATAGTGACACACTTCACAGCTGCCCTGTGTCTGTTCTGCTGGGAGGACAGCACAGAACTGGGTTTGTTTGTTGTTGCTTGAGATGTCCGTGTAGATTTGTATGCTAAGCAGGGTTTATAGGAACACTTGCATCCCCCTGCTCTGCTATTAGCATACACAGCTTCACAGACATCTCCACACTCATAGATCAGCCCTCTCCTGTCTCCTGACTCTGTGGAGAGGAGCAGCAAGAGCTCAGCCACAGCAGCACAGTGCAGCTGATCCAGCAGTGAGCAGACTGCAGCAGACCTAGGCAGGCACACACAGGGTTAACTCTGGCAGCAAACCCCCTTGCCGTCCCCCTGCTGTATAGAAGTTCCTGCAGTTGGAGGAGGAGAGCTGTCTGTGTGCTGAAGTGAGGGGGGAAAGGGGAGGAGAATAGGCAGACAAGAAGCACACCCCTGAATTCAAAAATCCTATGGTGCCAGACACACTGAGGTAGGCTGAAAGCCTGTAGTGAGACAACTCCTTTAAGGAAAGATTTTTGGAGAGAGGCTATAGCAAAAGGATGATAAAGAGAGCCATTTATCGAGCTAAAAAGACAACTCAGAATCATTTATTACAGCATAAACAGAGAAAGAATAGTAGTGATATCAGATTTATTACGACCTTCAACAACCAATGGTCAAATTTGTGAGAGATTTTGGCCAAGCATTGGAGTGTTTTGAAAACTGACCCCACACTTGCAAAAAAGATTCCAGATCGCCCCTTAATGACAGCTAGGAGATCACCAAATTTGAAGGACTCTTTGGTTAAAAGCCATTATGTCATTCAGAGACAGAATCCATTTAGCACTCGTGGTCCAGCAAAAAGATTTTTTCCCTCTGGAAGGTGTGTAGCCTGTCCTAATATGCGGAGGTCAAATGTTTTTTCGACGACCGATGGTAGTAGAGATTTCAAAATACGCCATTATATTACATGTAACTCTAGAAATGTAGTATATATGGTACGCTGCCCATGCCCTAAGATGTATGTCGGAATAACTACACGAGAATTAAAAACTCGTATACGAGAACATGTACAAGATATTTTGGCAGCAAAAGGATCTGAGGACTTGACCCAATTAAGGACCCTTCCTAGACACTTTGTTCAGTGCCACGGTGGGGATCCTAAGAGATTACAGGCATGGGGTATAGATTTGATACACCTTGGGATCCGAGGTGGGAATGCGATGCGTTACCTGGAACAGAAGGAAACTAAATGGATCGTATCCCTACATGCAATGGCCCCTATGGGCCTGAATGAAAATTAAATTTTGCTTCATTTCTCTGACTCTCATGGAACTCAGTTGGTATTGGGCTCCTTCTATATTCCCCTCTTTAGGGTTAGTGTTTTTTAACTGTTTTGTTTCTGTCTGTGTTCTTTTCCCACACAGTATCATCTATTTGGATGCCTTTGATGGAATATATTAGATCTATATGCATTATATCCACCGTTCTGGGATAAAGATTATTCCAAGTCTGAACAAATTATACTATCTTTTTTGGCCGTTATGTGCAATTTGTAGCAATATTATAAGATTATTACTTTTCTGTACTATGGGTAATTATTGCATACATATAATATTTATTAATAATATCAAGTTGCAATAGGTGAGATTTATTTACTTGCTGTGAAATTGTTTGATGTTTTACCGGTCTTTTGTATAAATATTGCTGGCAGTACATATGTAATGAACTTGTTGCTTCTTCTCTCTTAGTATTTAGAAACTCATGTTGCACGGTATATTTTGCATTGTAATGATGAGAATGCAGCCGTTCATTCATTGAATGTGATAGTTAGTGAGCGCTGGTGCACGCGCGCAGTGTGGGAAGCCTGGCGCCGTTCCCACTCTCGGTCTCCATACGCTCTGTGCGCATGCCTGGAAGTTTTATCTTTCGCGCATGCGTGACTGTGCGGGATTGCCAGAAGTGGGGCAGTGACGCCCGCTCTCTTCGAACACTGTGCGCACGCCGTATATGCGCTTCAGGTGGAATCTCCATAATTATTAAGGTATTTAAACTGGTGGGATTGGAAATCCAGTACCCCCTGAAGAAGCAAGAGACCCAAAACGCGCGTAGGGGTGGCTGGCTCCTCACTCATTCATCACGCTCCCCCTCCATTATAATTAGGTATTGATAGCCTTCTTTCTTGGTGTATTACTGGATACTGGCATATGCTCATAGCATCGATTGATACACTTGTTGGTGGTATCTTTGCATATACACCTGTTTACTACTCAATATTATTTATACTACTATACCTTTGGATGTGGGGGATCCTTTATTACAATTACATCTATTGACTTTTTGTATTGTGAGGAACCATGCATTGCCTGCAGTTATTTGGGTTTGTTCTGTTTCTTATACCTCGATTTGATAAGTGTGTTTTTAAGTGTAATTAATAAATATCTTTTAAATTTTTGACTATATACTCTCTGCTGTATTTTTGACTATTGATCTATGCTTATGGAGAGAGGTCATTATTTGACGATAGACCAAAACCATATAAGGTCTAATTTAATGCATAAATCTGGACGTATCTATATATGTACACTCACTGGCCACTTTATTAGGTACACCATGCTAGCAACGGGTTGGACCCCCTTTTGCCTTCAATTCTTCTTGGCATAGATTCCACAAGGTGTTGCAACGATGCTCAATTGGTACTAAGGGGCCCAAAGAGTGCCAAGAAAATATTCCCCACACCATGACACCACCACCACCAGCCTGAACCTTTGATACAAGGCAGGATGGATCCATGCTTGCATGTTGTTGACGCCAAATTCTGACCCTGCCATCTGAATGTCGCAGCAGAAATCGAGACTCATCAGACCAGGCAACGTTTTTCCAATCTTCTACTGTCCAATTTCGATGAGCTTGGGCAAATTGGAGCCTCAGTTTCCTGTTCTTAGCTGAAAGGAGTGGCACCCGGTGTGGTCTTCTGCTGCTGTAGCCCATCTGCCTCAAAGTTCGCCGTACTGTGCGTTCAGAGATGCTCTTCTGCCTATCTTGGTTGTAACGGGTGGCTATTTGAGTCACTGTTGCCTTTCTATCAGCTCGAACCAGTCTGCCCATTCTCCTTTGACCTCTGGCATCAACAAGGCATTTCCGCCCACAGGACTGCCGCTCACTGGATGTTTTTTCTTTTTCGGACCATTCTCTGTAAACCCTAGAGATGGTTGTGCGTGAAAATCCCAGGAGATCAGCAGTTTCTGAAATACTCAGACCAGCCCTTCTGGCACCAACAACCATGCCACGTTCAAAGGCACTCAAATCACCTTTCTTCCCCATACTGATGCTCGGTTTGAACTGCAGGAGATTGTCTTGACCATGTCTACATGCCTTAATGCACTGAGTTGCCGCCATGTGATTGGCTGATTAGAAATTAAGTGTTAACGAGCAGTTGGACAGGTGTACCTAATAAAGTGGCCGGTGAGTGTATAGGGCTGGTATATAGGTAGACATGGCAGTATATAGGCAGACAGGGCAGGTATATAGGCAGACAGGGCAGGTATATAGGCAGACAGGGCAGGTATATAGGCAGACAGGCTGGTAATATGGTAGAACAGGGCAGTATATAGGTAGACAGGGCTGGTATATAGGTAGACAGGGCTAGTAGTTTTAAAAAAATAAATAAAAACAATGCTTACCTGATGTGTTTCCCTCCTCTTCTGTCCTCTTCCCCGGAGCGCCGCCGGTAGCAGTGTGCGAGACGTGGAGCGGGCGCGCGATGACGTCATCACATCGCACACCTGCCCCGCGGCCTCCTGGGAGCTGAACAGACAGGATCAGAAGATCCCAGCTGTTCAGCCTTGGCCGCTGCTTGCCCCGCTCGGTGCAGGCGGCGGCCGTGATGGCTGCATAGCTGGGTTGGTGACCCGGCCGTGCAGCCGTGTAGCGAGGGGGGCTTGTCGGTCCCCTGCCACAGGGGTACGGTCGCTGATGCGACCATTGCGGCCCCTGTAGCGCACCACAGACCGGCGCCGGGGGGAAACACTGGTCCCCTCGGAGGGCGATTCGAGCCGGCCCTGCAGCCCGGACCCCAGCGGCCCACTGGGCAACTGCCCGGTTTGCCCTGTTGTGAGCAGTCCGGGCCCGAAGTAACATGTCCGTTTGACGCAGCAGACACCCTATTTAAAACTATAGGGTGCATTTCTGCTGCACAGAAAACATATCCAAATATGCGCCGCACTTAAAATGCGTGTTTGGATGCGTTTTACTCAGCATTGTTCAATCCATTTTTCAGATTGAAAAATGGATCGAAAAATGCTGTGTGAACATATCCTAAGGCTAATTGATGCATAAGGGACTGCAGGCTAGCCCATCTGATCCAATCCCACAGGACAGCTACAATATTACAAAATGTATTCAAAGTTAATACTGGATATTATAGAAAGGTGTCAGAACACACATTCATACATGGCGCCCTCAGTGTATCTAAGTCTGTTTAAGATTTATAAACACCTTTCATGTATTGCTCTATATTAGTTGGATTGGGAACCCTTGGTTTATGGCATTTATGGGAATGTTATTTTGACATGTATCATCTATCTAAACATTGTTGCAGACTAAGTAAAACCGTTCATGGCAATAGTATTTCCTAATCGCAGGAGGAGAATGCACGTAATTGTGAGCCATGACAATAAGTTCAAGGTGTTGGCTTAGCTACCAAATGCTAAATGTGCAGGAAAAAGAAGTCTGATCTATAAAGAATACCCACCTCATTACCTTAAGAACTTAAAAAGAACCTGTCAAGCGGTTTGGGCCACCTAATCTGAGATCTGGATGTAATAGAAGAAGAGAAGTTATGCTCTGTAATGTATAGGTTTACATAATTTGAAGCAGGATTTCTGAATAAAAAGCTGAGAAAAAATTATATTGAAGGTCAAAGTCCTGCTTACTCTTCCTACATGTAGTGATTGACAGTTTGCTCTGTACAAACACTGATACAAGAAAAGCTGTCAATCACTGTATGTGGCTAGGGTAAGCAGGACTTCCACTGTCTCTTATGGAGTCCTGTCAGTATTTTCTTTGTGCTTTACTCAGAAATGTTGCTCAAATCATAGAAACCTATATATCACAGAGCTCAGCTTCTCTCCCTCTGTCACATCCTGTTCTGAGCTAGGGCAGGTTCCCTTTAAGGCTATGTTCACACAGCAGGAATTGCGGGACGTATTTCGCCCTGCAATTACGTCGTGTGTACAGGGTGAAGCGGGGCGGGTGGGTTCTCTATGAGAACTGTGGATTACCGTAATGATTGGGACGTATCTCGCCCTGTATTTCGCACAGTACGGCGCGAATTACGGGCTGAACTACGTCCCAGAATAAGTCGTGTGAACATAGTCTAAAGGATCTGCTGATAACATCTTGGTTTCAGATACTACCAGACACTTTGAAAAATCTTGTGGAGTCCATGCATCTAGTTCAGAGTTAATTTGGTGGCACAAGGGTGAATGATAATATTAGGCAGGTGATTTTAATTTTATGGCTGACTGGTATATTTCCTACCTGTTGGGACCCTAACTCACTCTGCTTGATATACTGCCTCTCTTCATATGTGAACCTAACAAAGACTTCATTAGGATTACTTTAAATTCATAATCAATCACTGTTAACATCATTAGCTCACTAGTTCATTTCATAGGTAAGTGTGCATTAAACCTTATCTTTATATGCTGTAGGGGATTAAGTTTACAGGGAGTCGCTTTTTAGCACAGGCACAGGTTAAGGTGCAAAACGTAACATGGAATTTATTTGTCTCTCAGACCTTAACAACAAAACGTGCTTCCTTCGACTTATGAACACAAACAACCACAGTCCTTTCTTCAGGGCAACAAAACAAAGGCAAATTGAAACAATCTCACCAGGACGATTGTTCTGGTTTTTCGCAGGAACCTTTCGGCATGTCCCCACTGCACGGCCGTTTTTTGTCAGTTTGCGGTTTTTCAGGCGGTCTGAAAAACCGCTGAAAATGAGCACAATGGGGCTCTATAGAAAACCCGTGCAGCAGTCCCAACTGCACGGGTTGTCCGTCGGGCGGTTTTTCCACCCTCGGTCCGGCCCCAAAACATAGAGCACGCACAATCTTCCGTCCATCTCAATGTGAAGGAGGAGGGCTTTTCTCCACTCATCGCGGAGAAAAGCCACTCTCCCCCCACCCCCGCGGCCATGGCTACTGCCACAAAACAGGACAAATACCGGCCGGCAAACCGGCTGGTATTTGTCCTGTGCAGTGGGAACGCGCCCTTAGGCAGCTTTCTCCTTCCACACTGCATGGAGGCTTCTAGCCTTATCACTCAGCTCCATCCTGAGCTGGGTCAGCTGCCTTTAATATGCCTGGTAAGCCTTGTTATCCTGGTGTTGTTTCCTTCATCTCCCTCATCCATTTTAGTGGGGCATGATCAGATATTTACCTGACTTTTCTTCCTAGCAGGTAATATCTGAATATTTCGAGAGCCCACTTAATGGCTTATTGAATCGTTTCTCTCACATGAGGACAGCTTCCTACTAAGGAACATGACAGGGTGCTCCTCCCCAGGGATCTCTTGTGACAAGAAAGTGCCCAAACCCGCATTATTATTATTATTTATTTTAGAGCGCCCTCAGTTCCAGAGCGCTGTACAATCGGGTTGCATACATAACATAGGTCAAATTAGTACAAGGGAGACAAACTTCATAAATAAATACTGGTACAGAAAGAGAGAGGTCCCTGCCCGTGAAGTCTTACAGTCTACAAGGAAGGTGGGGAGAGACAGAAGGTGAGGGGCAGACCTGTTTGCGAGAGGGGAGGTATCTGGAGATTAAGGCAGAGATGTTTGGAGGGGAGAGGTTTTGGAGAGCTTTGTAGGTCAAGGTTGCTAGCTTGAACTGGATTCGCTGGGCAATGAGTTGCCAGTGAAGGGATTGGCTGAGGGGAGAGGCAGAGGAGTATCAAGGAGAGAGGATAATCAGATGGGCAGCAGAGTTAAGGATGGATTAGAGGGGAACGAGGGTGCTAGATGGGAGCCCATAGAGAAGGATTGTTGCAATAGTCTAGGCGTGAGATGATGAGGGCGTGCACAAGCATTTTTGTGCTTTCAAAGTTAAGGAATGAGCGGAGACGGGAGATATTTTTCAGGTGGAGGCGGCAGGCAGAGGTGAGGGTTTGGATGTGCGGTTTAATGGACAGATTGGAGTCAAAGGTTATCCCAAGGCAGCGGACTTGTGGAGCCGATGAGAGAGAGTAGCCGTTAACTGTGATAGAGAGATCAGGTGGAGGGATAGAGTGGGATGGGGGGAAGATGATGAATTCAGTTTTCTCCACGTTTAGTTTCAGGAGACGGGAGGAGAAGAAGGTGGATATGGATGAAAGACAGTCTGGGATCCGGGAGAGGAGAGAGGTAACATCTGGGCCGGAGATGTAGAGTTGGGTGTCATCAGCATACAGGTGGTATTGAAAGCCGTGTGATGCTATGAGCTGACCCAGGCCAAGGGTGTAGATAGAGAAGAGTAGTGGGCCCAGGACAGACCCCTGGGAGACACCAACAGACAGCGGGCTAGAGGAGGAGGTGGTCGAAGAGTGAGATATGCTGAATGTTCTATCAGTGAGGTAAGAGGAGATCCAGGAAAGAGCCAAGTCCGTGATGCCGAAAGAGGAGAGGATGTGTAGCAGGAGGGAATGGTCGACAGTGTCAAAGGCAGAGGACTGGTCTAAGAGTATAAGGACATAGTAGTGGCGTGAGGCTTTGTCATTGGTGACCTTGGTTAGGGCAATTTCAGTGGAGTGGTGGGGTCGGAAGCCCGAGTGCAGCGGGTCAAGGAGAGAGTTGGAGGAGAGGCGAGAGGACAGTTGGAGATGGACGCTGTTCAGGGAGCTTAGAGACAAATGGAAGTAGAGAGATGGGGCGATAGTTGGACAGACAGGAGGCATCAAGAAATGGTTTCTTAAGGATGGGTATGATGGTAGCATGCTTAAAGGAGGAAGGAAAGTTGCCAGAGGTTAATGATAGGTCATTTGATAGGTCACATCTGACACATCTATCTGCACTTTGAGCTCCTTGGCAAAATCTTGGGCCACCACACCTGGTTGACTACATAGAGCCTGTTTCTGCTCTTGGAACACCCGTTCAGCCTCAGGGGACCACTTAGAAATGACACATTTTGTACCTTTGGTAGGTCTGTCAAGGGGGCTGCGATTGTGGCAAAATTAGGGACAAACCTCCTGTAATATGTAATAACAATCCCCAGAAAGGCTCTAACCTGTTTCTTTGTTAACAGCTGTGGCCAGTTCTGTACTGCCTCCACTTTGTTTACCTGAGGCTTGATCTCACCTTTACCTACTATGTAGCCCAGATACCTTGCCTCTTCCATGCCCATGGCACATTTGTTGGGGTTCATGGTGAAACCTACTTTTCTTAAGGCCCCTACTGTTTGAATTTTACCCAGATGGCTCTCACAGTCGCTGCTGAAGATCACAATATCATCCAGGTATGATGCTGCATACTTCTTGTGGGTGGCCTAAAATTCTGTCCATGACCCTCTGGAAGGTGGCAGGGGCTCCCTGTAACCCAAAAGGCATCCTGACGTACTTGTAGCAGCAGTCTGGTGTGGAGAAGGCTGTGTTTTCCTTAGCCTCTTGGGAAAGGGGAATCAGGCCAGTAACCCTTTGTCAGGTCCAGGGTGATAATATAACGGGCAGGCCATAGCCTCTTAATGAGCTCATCCACCCTGGGCATGGAGTAGGCATCAAATTTAGACACCTCGTTCAGCTTCCTACATTGCAAAACCGCCACTTACCTGGCTTTTGGCGCTAACACTATGGTTCTTAATCACCCACTCTTTGCCTCATCAATTATACCTAATTCTAACATTCTTTTTATTTCCATAGAAATGCTTAACCTGGGAAGTTAACTGGCAGACAGGGCAAGACTGACAAGTAGTCATTTATTTCTCTGAAGCAACCTGGCCAGTAAAATCTTTGTAGTACCCTCTCTTGGGTTTTGTCAGCTCCCAGGTGACCCCCCAACACATGAGATTAAGCCATACCTAATACCATACGTTCGGTATGGCCCAGGTACCACTAAATGCTCCACCACCTCACTTTGGTCATCCGATACAGCAAATCATGATTTACAGCAAAGTGAGGAAAATGGTTATCAGCCCCTGGCTCTTGGGGAACACCATTTAACAAGGTCACTTGATCGATGGCTCCCTTTAAGGTCGAATCCTGGAGTTGGGCCCTCCCAAAATTCTCCCGGGAGACCTCCAGATTAGGGACAACAACCTCAGAGGACATTTCCTCTTCCTCAGTACACATAACAGAAAATCATTACTACTGACAGAGGGGCTTCCACTATACTCCAAACAATTATTGCATTCTGGTTTCTCAGGCACACCAGCTTTGGCCAATTAGTCCCAGAACAGAGGGAAATCCCAACCAACAATTATGTCATGTAGTAAGCCTTTTACAATTCCCATCCCATGGAACATGACACCTCTGTCTGCAGGGTAAACTGGGCCATGGAATACACCTTGGTATCTCCATGAATACACATGACCCTCACCTATTTCCCAGTTAACAGCTCATGGGGCAATGTGGCAATCACCAGGGTGACCAGGCTCCCTAAGTCCAAGATTTGTTACTTGGACTCCATTCACAGCCACACTGCAGTCCTGTGGTCCCTCGCTAGGACGAGGAACAGTACTGTAGGCGTGGTAAGCAAAATAAGAGCAGTGCCACCCTACAGAGCAGTTCATGGGCTCAGTGGTTGTAGGATAATGGGCGGATATATGGCCTGCACCATGGTACCTCCAGCAGATAATAGGTCAGGCTTGACTTCTTGGCACCAGCGCTAGTCCTTCCTAGGTCTTGGAGCGCCCCTCATTGGAGGATTTGGGCCACCTCTTTTGGGCCCCAGTTCCACACTGGTCACCCCAGTAGAGCGACTTCAGACTCCCTTGACTGCCCATGGAGTGTTCGACAGCCACATCGTTCTACCAGACTCACAAGGTCGTCAGCATTGTAGGGGTCTCCTTGGGCAACCCAGCAATGGGCAGACTCAGGAAGTGCGTGAACAAGATGGTCCATTACAACACGCTCTACCATCTGAGTACAGGTGTCAGGCTGCAGCCATTTTTCAACCAGGTGGAGCAGGTCGAACATTTGGGACATGGGAGGCTTCTCCTTGCTATATCCCCAATGGTGCACTCTCTGCACCAACATGACCCCCAGATAGGCCAGTATCTCCGATTCAACTTGCCATACTCCTTAACGTCTTGCAGAGTCATGTCATATTAAGCTTTTTGGTGCTCGCCAGTGAGTTCCGGGCGAGGAACTCTGCCCACTGTTCTGGGGCAGTTTCTCCCTGTCGGCCACTCTTTCAAACACCGTCAAAAAAGCTTCCCCATTGTCATCTGGGGTCATCTTTTGTAGCACTTATCTCACAGTTCTCCTTGCCTTTTACTGTCACTTGGGCCTGAAGGGGCACAGGTTCCCTGGTTCTGATGGTTTCCGTCAGGAGAGCCATCTGTTGAATCAGGAGTTTATTTGTCTCCTGTTGGACCCTGTTTGTCAACTGTTGAGCCTGCTACTGCTGCATGTTGTTCTGCACCAGGTGTTTAATGGGATCCTCTATATTCTCAGAGCATGCTATAGCCTTTACCCAGGACCTACAGTCTACGAACCAATTTGTACAACGTGCTCTTGGGTCGTTACTGCCCACATACGAAACACCAATTGTAGGGGATTCAGCTTACAGGGAGTCACGTTTTAGCACAGACACAGGTTAGGCTAAGTTCACACGGCTGAAATTGGGACATATTTCGCCCCGTACTGTGCTCAATACGGGGTGAAATGCGCCCCAGTCATTACGGTATCCACATTTCTCATAGAGAACGATAGATAACGTCTCCTCTCCCTGCTCCGACAATACGCTGTGGGGAGAGATAAGTGACATGTCAATTATTCACGGCGTGTACGCGCTGTGAATAATGAATGTCTATGGGGCCGTTGGGCTGCCTGCCCTGCCCCACCCCACTGGCGCGAGTTCCCGAACACATGGCGTAATTGCCCCGCAATTATGCCATGTGAATTTAGCCTTGAGGTGCAAAACGTAACATGAATTGTATTTGTCATTCAGAGTTTAACAACAGAAACGTGCTTCCTTCAGCTTATGAATACAAACAGACACAGTCCGTTCTTCAGGGCAACAGAGCGACCTTTCCCAGAAATAACAGCTCAGCAACATAATGTCACTGGCAGCAGACGATTTGGGTTTTTTTACATCACTGAGTCCAGCCACCTAGGTGATACATACTTGCCATCAACAATTTTACCCTCTACTCTCTTACAATACATACACCTATATTATAAGGGTACTCAAAAGATGAAAATTGTTATGCAGTATGCACAAAAAAATATAGAACAAGAACTATAAAGGACGGCAAAAAAGTGATATTAAAAAATAATTTTTATTAGAAAATGTTAAAATATAATATAGTGAAATTAATGTTACAATGATGGCAAAATCATCAAGAAACGGGAACACAGTTTGGGGTTCCATGTGTGATTATCATATGTTCTCATATTCATGTTGGTCTAATTTGTATGCATTTACATAGTCATCTTTGCGATTTCAGCCTGTTTATATTATATATTTGAATTTATGCATGTGATCCTATACTTTTATGTGTGCTTTATCTTTATATGGCAAAAGTCAGTAAATGATGTATATCTACACATAGCCCAGCGGTTTTCAACATTGCAGGCAAACATTAAAGACCAGCTTCAGGCAGCAATACAATAGAGAGCTGGGTCAAATAACATGTAGACAAGCATGTTATATCATCTCTAATGCCTAGACTTTCAGTCGCATCATAGATTCAGTAAAGGTGTAGCAGGAAATCAATAAAAAATCATGATTTAAACAAATTAGAAGTGATGTGAGGTCCCAGATTCAGGAATATTACCAACCTGTAGTCAGCCTCAGACTAGGTGTGAAAATGAACTGCACATGCATGTAAGGCCCCATTGACATCACTTTTTTTCTCTCCTCTTTATCACGATAAGTTAGTAACAGAGGGTCAAACCAAGAGATACACCAGACATGCAATTAGGTAAATACTCTCAGAAGGAACATCAATGATCTAAAAAAGGTTGCAGATGGAGGAGTCCTAATAAAGGGACAGGTGGCCAGCCATTGGAGATCAGGGGTATATTGGTCCTTTAAATCTTAAAGAACCAGCATGCACGTGCCCTAGGGAGTGAGTACACGTGTGCTGGCCACAAGTAGCCAACAGAAGCAGAGCAGGAGAGGTCAAGTGTGCACTGGCCCTTTAAATCTTAAAGAGCCAGCATGCACTTGCCCTAGGTAGGCCACAAACAGCAAACAGAAATGGAGCAGGAGCAGTGAGAGGTAACTGCCAGAAGGTGGCAAAAAGGGGGGGGGGGGGGGCCCCCGGCCGTCCAAGCGGGGGGAAAAAGTGGTGCCCCATTGTGACCCAAAACTCTTTTAAGTCCTTTTAAACCCCCTTTTTCCTGCCTTGGGCTGCCGTTTTTTGCGGATTTTGGGTTTTGAGGCTTTTACCTCTTTTTTCAAAGGGTTTCCCCAAAAAACTTTCCCTTCCCGGCCGGGTATTTGCTGGCCACAGGAAACTTCCTTGGGAAATTTGGGAAAGTGCCCCAGTGGAAAATCCGAGGCGTCAGCAAAGGGGGGGGGAACGGGTGGGAAAAAGTTGAAATTTGGGACCCGGGCGAGGAAAGGGGTTTTTGCGCTGCGCCCCTTTTTACAAAATTTTTTTTTCAGGTACAGTAGAGGATGCATTGCACCGGCAGAGGGGCCATAAGGCAGTCATATGGGTGATGTAACATCCCCTGCCCTTTTCACAAGAGGCAAACCCCGAATACTTGCCTTTGGAAAAGGAAAAACTGGAAGTGGGTCCCTTTAGGGGGGCTGTTCTGTTGTACAGACTGAATGTGAGAGCAGGGCAAGCTTCTCAGCAGAGCACTGAGTATAAAGTGCTTTTTTCACCATGTTGTGGGGTTATTTGAATGGTTACCCACTCTCTGGCCTTTGGCTACTTTTACCCCTGGACAGGGGCTTTAAAGGGACAAACAGGAAACGTGTTTAACTTCTTCGACTGGGTTTGCAGAGCGGGAGATGTTTGCAGGGGAGGGGCTCTGGTATCAATGACAGCAGCCTACTTTCTTTCGCTCAGTTCATTGCAGGTGGGCACATAAAATTGGCTTGGTTAAAAGCCCCAATTTCCGATTTTCCCGGTGTAAGTTTTTTTTAACCATTGGGTTACCCCATACTTGGCCCCGTTTTTAGGGCCCTGCTATTTACTTAAAATTTTATCCAGGAATCTTGTTGAATATGCTCCGTTAATCCCATGTGTCCCTGATTGTGCCCCAAAAGACCCCAACTTTTAGCTCAGGTGCCGGCCCCCGGCCGGGTTTTTTCCCATGTAAGCCCCTGGTTTCTTAACCCGATGTTTTGGATTTGTAAGGGCACTTTAAGGGTTTTTGGAAAAATTTTGTGTCTGCCTCAAGGGTTTTTTTCAAAATTTTAAACCTGTGTTCTTCTTGAATTTACGTCTTGTTTCCCATTCCCGGGTTTTTTGCTTTTTCCACCATTTCACCTCTGTTCTGTGTTCGCTGGTTCCCCATTTAAGGGTGCCTTTACCTGTCACCTTGGGGCCTGTATATTGGTTCCTATTTTTTGTAAATTTGCCTTTAAATTTTTTTTTGGATTTCTGTGCTATTCTGACTTCTGCTTGGATCCCGGTTATTCTTTGTCACGATTTTGTACTGCGCGTCCCCGTTTTTGAACTTGGCCCCCCAAACACGCTTGCTTGTTTGTGTTTTTTTGTCTCGCCGTGTTTCATTGGTCAGGCATTTAAATCACCCGGTTTGTGGCCGCCCTATTAAGATTTGGGGTTTCCCTCAAAAGGGCGGGGCAGAGGCTGAGACCGTGTAAGGGCCTTTTGTTGGGTCTCTGTGTTGTCCTGACGTTCCCTGACATATGCTTTTGGGTTTTCCCTTTTGACTATTGGACCCTTTGCTTACATATATTTTTTGCCCCCCTGAGAAATTCCCTGTAAACTTAAAAAGGAAAATGCGTTGGGTTTTTTGGATTTTTTTTTTGGGGAAAGGACTTTTATTATATTATCAGGGAGCACCAGGGCGTCAAGTCTGGGTTTCGGGTGGGGCCGTTTTATTGGGACGATGTCCTCATTTTGTTTGATAGGAAAGTCAGTAGCAACGGTGAAAATAGGGTTACTTTGGGCCCCACCCCTTTGAGATTTGTATTAATTGTTTGTGTAAGCCTTTTTTTTTTTGGATCTTTGGATTATTGTTAGTCCATAATTTACTAGACCATTAAAGGTTAAGTTTTATGTTATTTTTCAGTGTTTAAATTTTCCCAACCTGTAGTGTAGCAGTTCATTCGTAGGAACAAGCCCTCAAGTCTCTCCTGAAGAAGAAAGAAACAAAAGGGGAATCTAGTTGAGTAACCGGTAGACGAAACTTGAAAACCAGGGACGAATAAATAAATTTTCCCTGGGGAAATCAACCCAGGGAAAGAGGGAATTTAAAAAAGCGGGACCGGGTTTTTGAGCTGGGGAGGCGGGCATGGTCAAGCATGGAGAGAATGGATCTTCGTCCATAAGGCTTAGGCGCTGGTGATTCCCAAACGAACTCGGGTGAACTGGACAGTTTTTCAAGAAATGCTAAGTACTGTCACAGTATAGGGAAAGATTCAGACATTGCCTGCGGGTACATTCTTCCTCTGTTAGACAAACCTTCTCCACCTGCATAGGTTCGTCCTGAGGACACATCAGTGGAGGGTATTGGGGACTTTGGAAACTGGGTGCGAGGTGAGGAAGTCTGTGAGGCTGGCAAAGCTCTAATCCTCTCTCTGAAAAACGAATGTCAATTCTGATGGCAAGAGCAATGAGGTCATCCAGAGTAGTTGGAAAAAACAAACTGTGAAGGTAGAGAGGTTTTAAAAAATCTGACTTTTTATTAACTGTGAAAACCCAAGTTTTTCTCCTGTGGTATTTTCCATGATTAAAAAACTTAATTCCTTGTAAATGATTTCCCACCTTTTGCACATAAAGAAGGGTTTTTTTCCTTAAAGGCATTAGTAAATGGGCATATGCAGGACGTGAAACGGTATCGGCTTCCCCAAAGGGTGTAACTTTTGCTTATCAGTTCTCTGTCTGAAAAAAAGGCTTAAACTTGGGAAAGTCATGAAGTGTGGATGAGACTTTCCCCCGGACAGGTGGACCAATGAACTGCTTAAAAAATACCTAAATATGGCATACATCCTTCCCTCTTTCACTGCGCCCGGCTTATTTTTTTTGGGTTTTGTTTTTTATCAAAAATTGTGTGAAGTTTCTGTGAGTTCATTTTTTGCTTTCGTGAAGAAAATTTTACCCGAACCCCGTGTTATCAGTTTCTTCTTATCGGCCCCAATAAATTCCCCCCTGTAATTTGGAATACGGGGGAAACGGGGGAACCCCCCAATGTTGG
>JAODAL010054402.1:0-24652 GCA_025379985.1 Phyllomedusa bahiana
GAGTATTCTATAACAAGCTTGACTGGCCAAAGTGAAAAAAAACACGTATCGGAAATGTATACGGATAATAAACGGTATTTTTGGCACTATCAATGCACCTGTGGTTGATAACCCCAAATTTGCTGGATTCAAATTTAAGTGCAAGGTACACTCTATCAACAAAGCTTGAACTGCCAAGTGAAAAAAACACGTTACTGAAATGTTACGGATAAGTAAATAGGTATTTTTGGCACCTATCATTAACACCTGTGGTGACTACAAAATTGCTGGAATCAATTTTAACTGCACACGTGTACCTCTAGCAACAAAGCTTGACTGACCTAAAGTGAAAAAAACACGTATCTGAAAGTATACGGATAATAAAAGTATTTTTTGGCACATATCAAATACAACACTGTGGTGACTACAAAATTGCTGAATTCAAATTTAACTGCAAGGTGGCTTATGAACAAAGCTGCCTGCGCCTAAGTGAAAAACACGTATCTGAAATGGTATACGGACAATAAAAGGTATTTTTGGCACCCATCGATACACTGTGTAACTACAAAATTGCTGGATTCAATTTTATGTGCAGGTACTTCTATCAACAAAAAGCTTGACTGACAAAAGTGAAAGAAACACCTATCTGAAATGTATACGGATAATAAAAGGTATTTTTTGGCACCTATCAATACACCTGTGGTGACTTAAATTGCTGGATTCAATTTTAGTGCATGGGTACCTCTATCAACAAAGACTTGGACTTGGACCAAAAGTGAATTATAAAGACACTCCTATCTGAAATGTATACGGATAATAAAGGTATTTTTGGCACATATCAATACACCTGTGGTGACTACAAAAATTGCTGATTCAAATTTAAGGCATAGGTACCTCTATCAATCAAAAGCTTGATGACCAAAATGTGAAAAATAAACACCTATCTGAAATGTATTCGGATAATAAACCCGGTATTTTTGGCACCTATCAATACACTTGTGGTGACTTCAAAATGCTGTATTCAAAATTTTATCTGCAAGGTGGCTCTATGAAACAAAGTGGTCTGCGCGAAAGTGAAAAAACCGTTTCTGAAATGTATACGGTAATAAAAGGTATTTTTGGCACCTATCAATATACTGTGGTGACTACAAAATTTGATGGATTCAATTAACTGCAAGGTGGATCTATGAAACAAGCTGGCCTGCGCCAAAGTGAAAAAAAACACGTATCTGAAATGTATCGGATAATAAAGTTTTTTTTGGCACTATCAATACACCTGTGGTGGTCTACATAATTGCTGGATTCAAATTAACGCAATGTAATATATCAACAAAGCTTGACTGACAATGTGAAAAAAAAACACGTATCATGAAATGTTTACGGATAATTATAGGTAATTTTGGCCTACTATAATACAACTGTGGTGACACAAAATGGGATTCAAATTTAAGATGCAAGGTTACTCTATCAAACAAAAGCTTGACTGACAAAGTGAAAAAAACACCTATCTGAAAATAAAACGGAAGATAAAATTGGAGTTTTGCACCTAAAAAATACACCTGCAGTTACTAGAAAAGATCTGTATCCTATTATAAGTTCAGCTGCCCAACATCCCAAGTAATATCTTTCAACAGAAAACTGTTAATAATAATGCTATTGCAATGCAATGTGTACACTTAGGACTGGGTGACAATATCCAAGTATCCTTTATAATGAGCTTGTCTGTGTTCGCCTGCGGCCCCTCCCCCTGCTCCCCTTGACTTTACAACGGTAGATGCTCTTTATAAAATTCTAGCCTAACTACCTAAATCTGCAAATCTGCTGATCTACCTATGTTTCTAGGTTCACAGCTAAAGTATAGCTGTCCTCTGTGATACAATAGAAAAATTTCGCTGAGCTGTTTGCACAGAGGCAGAGCGCTCGTCCTATCCTTTGAGAGACTGACACACACTGATCCATGAACAGGGAAGGGCTGTTTATATGTATAACGAGGTCATGTGATTTTTCCAGCCAATCGCAACCATACACATCCCGTCATGACGTCGCACCACACATCTCACCAGCTCTATTCTCTAAGCTGAATTGCTGGCCGCCAAAATGACAGGAAGCGCCGAAAATGGCGCGTTATTAATTAGATTATGCACAGATTTAACCTAATATTTTCGCGTGATCTAAAAAATCCGATCAACATAAAAACCGTGCTGATTTCAACTTTGTCGATAATAATCGCTCAATACTATCCTTCACATGTAAATCCGAGTGTAATTTGTTATTTGTAATATAGACTGTAGTATCCAGAAATGACAAACATTCCCTTGAATAAGATAATGTGAATTGCACACCAGTAACAATATTATTCAAAAAAATGTGAAGTTCCAATAACTCAGAAAAACTATCTCTCCAATTGAAAAAGACATCATCTATGTATTTCCACCACTTCACAACATGATTGAAGTGGGGAGACACATAGATGAAGTCCTCCTCCAACCAAACCATAAAAATATTGGTGTAAGTAGGCGCCACATTAGTTCCCATGGCTGTCCCTCTAAGTTGTAAATAAAAGGAATCAGCAAATTGAAAATAATTAAATGTAAGCACCAATGTCAACAAGGATAACAAAAACTCCCTACCAAAATCCAAAAAGAGTGAATGTTGTAAAACTCGACGTACAGCACCTATACCCATATCATGATCAATAGAAGTATACAAACTAACCACATCAAAAGAAACTAAAATTATTTCATCTGAAACTTCAATAGTTTGTATTTTAGACAAAAAATCTGTAGTATCTCTAATATATGATGGAGTCTCAAACACAAGTCTACAAAGAGCCCTGTCTAAAAAAATGGATACATTACTCGACAGAGAATTCCTCCCAGATACAATTGGCCTACCTGGAAGACTATCAAGAGACTTGTGTATCTTGGGTAAAAAATACAACATTGGTGTAACTGGATGAGAAACATTTAAAAGCTCCCTCAGTCTAGAATCTATTAGACCCTTATCAAAAGCATCATCAATCACAGCTTTTTTTTAAAACATAATTTTTATTCACATTTTTAAATATATTATATACGGAATTGGGCACAAAAGAAACAAGGTAGGATCAACTTAATACATACAAAATATATGTCAGCATAGGAATAAAAAAGTAAATCGTTGACAGGAAGAGATATCAGTCACAATATAGATCACCATATAACCTATATGTAGGTATTAGAGTTAACACAATTACGAGGTAAAGCTGCGACTCTATCCACAGGTAAATCATAGAATGCTGGCCCAAATCGGAAAAGAAAAGAAAAACAAAACCAAAATATACCCTAAACTATAACCTGGCACTTGGGTCATATTAATACACTAAATTGGTTTATCCAGGGCGGGAGTTACTAAATGCAGGGGGCTGCTCTGGAATCAGAGTTGAGATATGATATATGATACAGTGAGGGCTTCAGTTCCTTGACCGAAGGTAGGTTGGGAATCAAGTTTGTAGGAAAAGGCAGTTCTCACAGCCGGGTAGATGAAGATGAGTCAAGTGGGTGGATTTCCAACTTCCAATCGACCCAGTTGACCCGCTAGACAGGAAGTAGGACAGGAAGGCTTCATGACTTCCCTAATCTCATCAGAGGTGTAGAAGGTTTTTATAAATCCCCCCCCTTTTTTTAAGAACTTAGAGGACTGGGTCTCTTTGGTTCTAATGATGTCCAGTTTATCCATTTCTAGATGGTGTTTGACAGAACAAATCACTTCTTGGACTGAGGTGATATTAGAATCCAGCCATTTTGAAAGAAGAGATTGTTTGGCTGCTAATAGAAAGATGTGCAAGACCCGGGAGATTACTACAATGGTTTGGGAGGTTGTGGAATAACAGCTGGACTGGGTCAAGACTCAAATCAGCTTCTAGGGAGGAATTGAGAGTGTTCACCAATTTATCCCAGAAATCTGCAGTAGCATTGCAGGACCAGATGCTGTGTAGAAAATCAGATGGGGGGGGAGCCACACTTAGGGCATGTGGTGAGGCGGTTGGGACAGCTAGGATGAGGGGGGATATTGAACCCAAATATGGCTGAGTGATCGATGCTGAAGTAGGTGTCCTTCCACTTCTCATTGACGATGTGTTTACAGATGGCCCGCCACCCTTGTAGGATTTTCCCAGAGATATCCTGGTCAGGATACAATTTTTCCCATTTGGTAAAGATTTTAGGGGAAGCTTTATCACTTTTGTTATTTCAAAGCCCTGAATAAAGCGTAGATAAGGAAGGTGTAGATGAGGAGAGGGGGCCAATGATGTCATCGAATATATTTTGTCGAAAATGCACAAATGAGGCAAATTAAAGCCAAGAAGTGGGAGGGGGGGGAGATCAAATTTTGAAATAAATTCTGCAAGAGAATACATTTTTTGGGGTGGGGTATCAAATAGTTGGGAGAAGTTCACTATCCCCCTGTCTCTCCAGCGTTTGAACTGGGGATTGTCTATTCCCGCTTGGAATTCAGGATGGCCTCCTAGCAAAAGATACCTACTAAGTTGGTATGGTAAGGATAGCAAGGATCTGCTCGCCTTCCAGGCTCATATGATATCTTTCAAAAGAAGACTGTGTTTCACCACTTTAGGGAGGGAAGCGAATTTGACATGAAGCAGGTTTGGGAGCGCCCAGGAGAGGCCAATACGGATTCAATAGCGAAATTAGAATATTTTGAGGTCTGTTTGACCCAGTCTACATTGTGTCGCATTAGACTTGCCAGATTATATAACCTCAGATCCGGTAGGTTCAAACCTCCGGAGTCCCGTGGGAGGAGCAGCTTAGAAAGAGCAATTCGTGGCCTCTTCTTGTTCCACAAGAAAGAAGAAAATGAGGAGTGGAGAAAGTTAATGTCTTTATGTCTAAGTAGAAGCGGGACCGTTTGCAAGAGATATAATAATTTGGGGAATGTCATCATTTTATGTAGATGTCATTTTGCTAAGAGAGGAAGAGGGAAATTTGTCCATCGTTCTAGCTCTTTTGAGATTTTAAATAAAAGTGGAGGATAATTGAGACGATAAATGGATTCTGGAGTACTACTTATACAAATGCCTAAGTATGTTATAAAGGATTTGGCCAATGAGATAGGCAGAGAGTTAAGTGCGACTAATTTAGGGGAGTTGGGATGGGAAAGATCCTGGAGCTCCGACTTGGCCACATTTACCTTAAAGCCCGAGTAAAGACCAAAGTCATGAATCAAATCCAGAGCCACAGGAACCTCAGTCAATGGGTTAGAAAGGTAAATAAGAATATCATCAGGAAAGAGGGAGATTTTTAAACCGGTGGGCCTTTTAGTTTAAAACCTGAAAATTTGGGTGAGTTTCAAGAGCTCGGGACGGGGGCTTCAAAGGGTTGAAAATAAAGGAAAAAAGGGAAAATCCTTGTTTAGTCCCTCCCGTAGGGAAAAACATTTGGGATAAAAAACCCCTGTGGTGAGTTTTTTGGCTATTTGGAGCGAGTAAAAAGGGAAAGAAAATAAGATCGGAAAAAGTCCCCTGGAAGCCAAATTGATCAATACCGCATCCACCCCATTCCAGCTGCCCCCGTAAAACCCGCCCTTTTTCTGTTTCCTTTTGGGAAAGGGATAGCTGGGGAACCGTGTGCACCGGGGCCCGAAAATTTAAAATTCTCATCAACACCCGAAAAACCTTTTCGGATATTGGAAACCTCCCCTCCCTTTACAAAACCTGTTTCTCCGGGAAAAAAATTTTGGGAAGAATGAGCGCAATCTATCTGCAAGGATTTTAGAATTTTTTTTAAGATCAACTTTGAAAGGATTTTGAACGATAGGTTTAAAGGGGGAAAGGCATTTTTCCCCCGGTTTGGGTATTCCCCCTTTTTGGGGTGTTTACCCCAAGGGAATGGGGGACCCTGAAAAAATTTAGTTTATTTCGGTCAAAAAGGGGTTTATTTTTTGAAAGGATTTTTAAAATTCCTGGAAAACCCGTCTGAGCCGGGCTTTTTTTGGGCCCCCCTAGATTCTTAACGTATACGGGGATACCCTCAAGGGGATATGGGCTTTTTAAAAAATCTTTTTTTTTTCTGACTCCTGGTTTTTATATCTGTCGTCTTTTGCCACCTCTTCTGATTGATTGATGTTTACGGCATCTCCTGGTATTTTTCACAAAAAAGAACCATTGGTATCATCAGATTTATGTTTTTTCAGAATAAAATATTCTACTTTTCTTAAAACCACCCTTTTGAAGTTTGGGTTCAGTAAAACCTAAATTTATCTTTTTCCATTTTCAAAATTTCCTGTGGGTCTCTGTGACATTTCCCTTCTTTTTAACATCCTCTCACCAGTTTTAAACTTGGAAAAAAAATACCCTACCCACAAAACTTATTGTAATCTTCCCTAAAATTTAAGGGAAATTTTCAATATACCCAACCCCTTTTTTAAATTTATCTTTAGCAAGCTGTAGATCACTTTGGGAAAAAATTTCCTTGTTTTTCCAAAAAAAAAAAGATGTCTAATGTTTACCCTATTAGAAAACCTCCAAAAGGGCCCCTCTAAAGTCCAGATAATTTGAAAATAAGGTAGGACGTAAAGATGATCTAAACCCGGGGGAAAATACATTTAATCTTATAATACTCTCTCAAAGAAATTTTAAGTGCATTTCCGGGGTATTAACTTTTTGGGAAACATACGGGTCTCTGGTAAATATTTGTCACTGGGTTGTCTTTTGAAAATTTTTTCCTGTCAAAACCTTAAACCCGGTGAAAAACCCTATGTAAATTAGACCTTTTTTGAAATAAAGTTATTTATTGGTATTTGAAAACTTATAGAGCCTTTTTGGTCAATTTTGGGCCAAGGGGGGGCAGTTTCAAAAATTTTAATGGGCCCCTGGACTATTTTTTAGTCTTTTTTCACAAAACTAGGTTGCAAAGAACCCCGGCCCGTGTTAGTGAGAAGGATTCTTGATCATGCGCAATGTATGTTGCTAGGGGCCCTTTTCTACACCCACTGAGTTTAAAAATTTTTCGAGTTTTGGGTCCCCTTTTTTTCATAATAAAACAGATACACAGTTTTTATTATTATTATTATTTTTATAAAAATTTATTTTAAAGCCCATTAGTTCCAGGGCCCCCTGAAACATTAGAGGGGAAAAAACATAACAAAAGCAAACGAGACAATGTAAGCGATAATAAACAATTGGCATGACAGGGAGCGAGGGACCCCTACCCGCGGGGGGCCTTTACAATCTACAAGGAGGGGAAAGAGACAGAAGGTGGGGGCCCAACATTTTTGTGGAGGGTGAGTGGCAGCGGAAATTATTGTAGGTTATGGGCAAGCCTGAAGAAATGGGTTTTTCCCAGATTCTTTTTGAAGCGGGTGAAAGGGAAGGTAGAGTCCTGATGTTTGGGGGCAGGATTCCAAGGGGGGGGGGAAGCCGAAGAAGTTTTGGGGGGAGGGTTTTAGTGGGGGAGCTGATAAGAGGAGAACAAAAAAGAAGGCCTGTGAGGAGAAAGGATTGCGTGAGGGGAGGTATCGGAGATTAAGGCAGAGATGAATGGAGGGGAAAAGGTAAAGGGAGAACCGTAGATCGGGGTTAGAAAACTTAAATGAATTCGCTGGGGAAACGGGGGGCCAGTGAAGAGATTGACAGGGGGGAGGGGAAAGAGGAAAAGGCGGGGAGAGGGGTTAATAGACGGCAGCAGAGGGGAGAATTGTTTTGAAGGGGACAAATTTGCGGGACGGGGCCACAGAGGGGGAATGTTTGCAGTATCTAGGGGGGAGTGACAAGGGAAAGGACCATTTTTTTTTGAGTGCCCCGAAGTTGAGGAATGAACGGATCGAGAGATATTTTTTCAGGGGGGAGGCGGCAGGCCCAGGGGTTGGGGGTTTTGGGATGTGGGGTTTTTGAAAAAATAAGGGGATCGAGGATTACCCAAAGGAGGGGACTTGCGGAACGGGTGGAGTGTAAAGCCTTTGACTGAAAATAGAAGATTAAAGGGGAAAGGGGTAGAGTTGGGTGGTGGAAAGATGATAAGTTCTGTTTTTTTCCACTTTTAATTTTAAAGGGAGACGGATGAAAGAAGGGGGAAATGGGCAAAAGGGCAGTCGGGGACCCGGGGGAGAGCAAAAAGGAAACATCTGGGCCGGAGATGTAGAGTTGGGACGTCAGCAAAGGGGGTTTAAAAAAGCCGTGTGGGGCTATGAGCTGACCGACCCAAAGAGGTAAGAGAGAAGAGAAAAGGGAAACCCAGACTGACCCCTGGGGACACCAACAAAAGTGGCCGGGGGGAGGGGGTTTGGGGGCGAGAATGAAACCCCTAAAGTCCAAACGGGTTGGGGAAATGAGGAGACCGGGAAAAGGGGCCAAGTCCGTAAAGGCCGGGGGAGGAGGGGAAATTGTAGCAGGGGGGAATGGCGACATTTGTCAAAGGCAGGGGAAACAGGTTAAGGGGGGAAACCCCAAGAGTAGACGTGGGGCTTTGGCAGTTGCGGGTCATTGGGGACCTTGGGTTAGGGCTTTTGGGTAAGGGGGTTTGGGTGGGAAACCAATTGTAGGGGTTCCCAAGAAGAGATTTGGAAAAGGGAAGGGGAGACAGCTGAAGATAAAAAGTGCTGCTCGGGGATTTTGGAACAAAAGGGAGCAGTGAATGGGGCGATAGTTGGACAGAGAGGAGGGCCCAAGGGTTTTTTTTTTGAGTTTGGGGAGTGATAGTAGCATGTTAAAGGGGGGAAGGGGAAAGATCCCCGGGGTTAAACAAAAGGGTTAAGGGAAGGGGTGAGGGCTGGGGATAGAACGCGAGGTCTGGGATGAGGGGGGAAATGGCAGTGGATCAAGACTACGGGAAGTAGGTTGGATTTGGACAGTAAAGAGGAAAGGTTGCGTGAGTGACAGTGGGGGAAGGGGAAAGGGTTTAAGGGGGAAGAGCAGTTTGCAAAAGTAGAGGAGGGTGGTGGGGGAAAATGCAGCTGAAGCTTTCTCTGAAGGGTTTTAACTTCTGGAGGGAAATGAATGGGAAAAATCGTCTGCTGAAAGGAGGGGTGGGGGAGGAGGGGGGCTGGTGGGAGGAGGGAGGTTGAAGGTTTTTTTTAAAAATTGTCTGGGGTTGTGAGACAGGGAGGATATGAGAGTGGTGAAGCACAGTTGTGCGCTTTTTTGTTTTATCAGGTGAGCGATATTGGTCTCTGCCCCCTTTACTCATAATTTTACACTATTTTTAATGGTAATGCTAATTAGGGTTAATATTACCTCTTAAATCACTGTACACTGTTGTGATTGCTATTAATGTGTGTTTTTTGCTGAATTTTTTTTATTGGATTACATTATTGGATTATTACTAATTGCTAATCACTATGTCTATTTATACTATGTGTGTCACTTGAAAATGGCTCTGTTAGGGAGCCGAAACGGCTTCTTGGGAAAATGGGGAATAAAATCCCCTTTTTTTTTTTTAGAATTAATTTCCTTTGATTCTGCAATTTTTTCATTTTTTATTAGCTATTGAAACTTTTTTGCCAAAGTTCTGTTTTTGCTGGCACCCCACAGTGGATATTTTTATTTGGGGGCTTTAAACTTTTTTACGTTATTAATAGATAGAAGGGAGATAGAATTTCAAAACATTCAAGCATACAAACCTTTGATTTAAAACATCCAATGGGATCCAGTAATCCCTAAAAGCGTAAATTTAAAAAAATAAAAGAAGGGAAAATAGGCCACTATGTTTTACAGATCTTGGAAATCATGAGGAATAAAAAATTCATGCCAAAAATTCCCAAGGGAAAAAGTTTCTCAAAAGTGGGTTTATCCTTCACATACAGGATCACAATAGGAGACACATGATACAGTAAATAAAACCCGTCTGGGGTGAATTTGGGCATGGGGGTCATCCTTTAAGGGTGAAATTGTCTTGTCCATTGTTAACACATCCCATAGCAACATATAATCTCACACTCGCTGAACAATTCTCATGGGAAAATCCTACCAGCTCCAGTTTATAGTGAGTCTGTAGGACGACATCATTGCATAATAATGAAAGCCTTTCTTGTGTTTTTTCCCTTTTCTCTTTGGAAATGGGTTTTCTAGGAAAAAGGGGGTTTTTTTCAGTAATGACAAATACATGTCTAATTCTTCTTCTTGTGCTGTTAGCTTTAGTGATATTTCATTTGAAAGGGCTAGTTTTTTTTTTAAAAAAAAACTACCTGAAAACAAACCAAACATAATCAAAAAAACCTGAACTTGTCCATTTTTTTTTCAAAAAGCTTTTGAGACAGTGTAAAATTTATGACCAATCATACAAGCTAAAAATTTGGACCATTTTGCTTACCATTTATGTTGCAGTAACAATAAGCAAGAAGGACAAGGTTTTGGGATTTTCTTAAATTTAAAAATTTTTTATATTTTCACAATAAGGGTTTTAACACACATAAAGTCCTCATCCTAATGTTGATTAAGAAGAGTTCTTGACAAGATATGTCATGCATATTTATTATTAAAGTCAGTGTCGGATTGGGGGGTCTGGGGCCCACAGGGGAATTGATCTTCGGGGCCCCCCCTAAATGTACATGAAAAATTACCGGCCTCTCGGAATAAAAAGCGCCCCTTTTAAACCCCATAATACAAATGTGCAAAACAGAACGTATTGGGTAGTACAAAAGCAAGAGAGTCACATAAACTGTAAAACTCACACAAAATGTCATTTTAAAATATCATTTAAAAACATGGCAATTTGCTCCATCCATATCCCCCCTTCCCCCCCCATACAATATCCCTCTCTACGTTTCCCCGGGCAAGGCCCCCTCCCCAAACCTTTTTAAAATAAAACAGCAAGAAAGAAAGTCTAACTCCCACACAAAGGTCATGTTCCCCTACTCTTACAATCAATGACCATGGACGGGTGGCCCCATACTCGCACCGATATAAACCTACAACACCACCCTTTTAGAACCCAAATAGAAAGGGGCAAAACACCAACTCAGGTAAAAACCAAAAACCCCCCCCAATTTTGAGACCACATTGAGGGCAACACCCCCAGGAAAACCCCACAAAACCCCCCATAAAAAGGACCACCCTAGGGTCGACACCACTCAGGGAAAACCTTCAACACCTCCATATAAAACCACATAGAGTCAACACCAGCTCAGGTCAAACCCTCACAATTTCAATCAAAAAAAAACCCCCGAAATCAGGGGCTCACCAGAGACCTCTGAAGATTCCGTTCCTTCCCCCTTTTTGACCGTTCTTTTTCTCTTTTTCTTTTGCTTCCGTTCCCCACCGCCATGATGACTTGTTCCGGCCACAACTCAATCCCCGCAAAATTTTCACCCCAAATATCTTAAAATTTCCCCCAATTTTCCCCGCAAACCCCTTTACCTATTCCCACCAAATGAACCCAAAATACCCAGGCCCGGGGGAGACGGTAAAGAAACCATAACTTTTGGGCCAATTTTCCTAAAAGGGTTTGGGGGGGGTTTGGGGGGAAGGCCCCCGAGGTAACTAATATTCCCTAATTTTTAAAGGGAGGGTTTGAACCCCCGCTGGATAAGTTGGAAGCCCGGGCCCAGGTTGGTTGGTGGGTACCTAGCCACGGGGGGGTAGGTAAACAGCCCCCAGTTAGTAACAGGGCCCATTTTGGGAAATTTTAAAAGGCTACAGTTTGGTTGGTACCCCCTTTTTGGTAGGCTTAGGTAGGTGTTGGGGAATCCCAAAAGTTTTAAATGTGGTAGGGATTGCCCCATTTAGGAAAACTTAAGGGATTTTGGGGCCCCTTTAAAAAAGGCTGAAAGCAGTTTAAAAGGGCCCCCCTTTAAAGGGAGTAACCGGGATTAGGGGTTTTCCTTTTGGATATACAGGCATTTTGGGACCCCCTTTAGGGAGTATATAGGGACTTAGGCCTTTCCTTTGTAGAAAACAGGGAATTAAAGGGGCCCCCCTTTTTGGGAAATAACAGGCAATTTTTGGGGCCCTTTAGTATAAAAAAGGCATTAGGGGGTCTTTCCCTTTTTTGTACTATACAGGGAGTTGGGGTCTCCTTTAGGGAGGGATACAGACATTTTTGAAAAGGGGCTTTCCTTTAGGTTTTGTATACAGGGAGTTTTGGGGGCCCCCTTTATTTTTATAAAAAGGGTTTTGTTAGGGCCCCCCTTTAGGGGTAGGTTCAGGGAAATCAGGGGCCCCCCCCCTTTTGGGTCTGTGTAGGGGAGTCAGAGGCCCCCCTTAGTATTTTTTTGGAAGCCAGGCCCCCTTTAGTAGGGGGAGGGGGGCCCCCTTTAGATAGCCAGGGGGCCCCGTAGGGACAGGGCCAATCTGTAGGTAGTTTAGGGGGCCCCCTTTTTAGACAGGAACCCCCCCGTGGGAGCCAAACCCCCCTTGTAGTCAAGGCCCCCGTAGCAGTCAGGGGGGGCCCCTTTGATTGCCATGGCCCCCCTATAGGTAGCCAGGGCCCCCCATGTAGGGAGCCAGGGCCCCCCTTATAGTCAGGGCCCCCCTATAGGTAGCCAGGGCCCCCCTTGTAGCCAGGGCCCACTTTGTAGTCAAGGCCCCCTGTAGGTAGCCAGGGCCGGCCCACCTTCTAGTCAGGGACCCCCTTGTAGTCAGGGCCCCCTGTAGGTAGCCAGGGCCGCAAAGACAACAACGTAAACATGTTAGCTCACCCAAACAGTGCCGGTGTCCGGATTGTCCTTGCCGTCATCCCGCCTGGAGCAAGCGGTAAGAGCAGTCCAATGCAACAGAAGAAGGTTGATGAGGCGTATCGGAACACTGATCCGCTAAAAATGGTCAAAATTTATTGGAATTTTTTTTAAAAAATATACAGATCCAAATTATGGCATCTCCCCTATCGAAGGATAATGCCCAACGGTTGACGCGTTTCGGGCAGTTACATGCCCTTACTCATAATACCACACATATTAAGAACATCCTTTATATATAAAACACTTAATTACAAAGAATCAACCTACCTGTGTGCCGCCCGGTAACCGCGCCATATTGACTTCTGGGAAAAGACCGTAACCCGGAAGTACGTCAGAAAGAACATAGTACCCGGATGCCAGCCCTAGCTGCATGGACATGCGCAGAAAACGCCCATGCCCCGCCGGAAACACGGCGATGACGCCCAAATGTACATAGTAAGTAAGGGCAAAAATTACGTCACAGGATAACGCAGTGTAAACCAACATTGTAGTTTAAGAGCTGGCAGAAAGAACTAAATGACGCACGCGCAGTAGGCACCTGAAACTAAATATGCCAGTGCAGCAAAAGCCAGTAATACGGTATAGGAACCAACGAGATGCACAATAAGCACCTAAAATCACAAATATAATAATGCATCTTAAAGAAAACGTAGGACCTACTGGATGTAAACCGGGCGGGACACAAGGAAGTATACACGTAGGGCATCATCAAAAATATATGTATCAACAAATGGGGAATACATGGAAGAGAAAGATATAAAAATATAAAATTAGAATTGTTCAATAATGAAACATAACCTCTCTTCTATGATTAAGACCCTTGGGGTGCATTGTGTTAAGTGTCGTGATCCAAAAGGCTTCACGATCACGTAACATGCGTTCAAGATCACCTCCTCTCATTGGTTTGAAAACCCTATCTATGCCCATAATCTGTAAACCCGCATGACTGCCCTGATGAATGTCCCTAAAATGTTGTGAGAGACTGGATCTATTTCTAAGGGCAGAACTTGAAATATCATTCAAGTGCTCTAAGAATCTAGTTTTTAATTTGCGCATTGTACTGCCTATGTAATATAACTGGCAAGTGATGCAGGTGGCAAGATAGACTACACACTGGGAATTGCAGTTTATAAAGTGTTTTACCATGTATTTTGTAGTTTTCTCACTATTATGAAATTCTTTAGTTTTAATGGCAAAAGTACAAGTCCTGCACTGTTTGGCGCCACATTTGTAGAACCCCGTATCCTGCAACCAGGTGCATCCAGGAGTACCAGTGACAATATAGTTGGGTGATAATAGACTTCCTCATGTTTTGGGTTTCCTAGTTACAATTCTACAGCCTTCATTCAATATGGTTTGTAGAATGGGATCCTGGTTGAGAACAGCCAGATTTCTGAGAAAGATTTTCTTGATAATAGGAAACTGGTGGGTAGAATCTATGACTAGAGTTGGCTTGTTATCCCTATAGGAGGATTCCCTCCCAGATTCCTTCACTGGACAAATAACCTTAGCTCGATCTCTAGCCTGAGTTTTACAAATGGCTCTGTTCAGGGTCCATTTAGGATATCCCCTATTTTTTAATCTTCGACAGATATTGTCCTGCTCCAAACGGTAATCCAATTCGGAACTGCAGTTCCGTTTTGCTCTGCACATTTCGCCAATTGGTATCGATGTGCGGGTGTTTTTAGTATGAAAACTCCTATAGTGTAGGATAGTGTTCCCCGAAGTTGGTTTTCTAAAGGTTTTACTTGATATTTTATGACCAGATAAGCCTTCTAAAGTCAAATCCAGGAAATTAATCCTAGATAATTCGGCACAACCAATAAACTCCAGGTTAAAAGGATTATTGTTGAGATAATCAATAAACCCCGGTACGGCAGGCATACCACCCCTCCAAATAAATAGGAGGTCATCGATATACCTGCCGTACCAGAGTATGCTGTCCAAACAAGGATTGTTTTCAGTGTAAAGATACACAGATTCCCACCAGGAGCCTGTGAGGTTGGCCAATGAGGGCGAAAATTTCGCCCCCATTGACACACCACGTAGTTGGAGATAAACCTGACCATCGAATTTGAAAAAATTATGGGTCATAAGAAACTCAACAACACAAATTAAATAATCTCTGAAGTCTTGGGATTGCTCACTACGGTTATGGAAATGAAAATTGAGCGCCATGGATGCAACTGAGTGCGGGATACTAGTGTACAAAGATACTGCGTCGCAACCAATCCACATCATATCCTCAAGCCATACAATTTTGTCCATGTTGGTCAAACGTCCTGGTATCCAAAAGGAAACCTGGGGTGGTGTTGACCAGTGGCTGTAACACCGAGTCAACCCACTGACTCAATTTCTCAAACAGAGACCCAATGCCCGAGACGCATAGGCGGTTTGTTAGTACTTTTGTGGACCTTCGGTAAGCCATATATCACAGACATTACAGGCTGTTCTACCTGGATGTATTCTATCTCCTTCTGTGAGAAAATCCCCAAAGCCAGACCCTCCTGTAACACAGTATCCAATTCAGATTTAAACCTGTCAGTTGGATCCCCAGGTAATTTTTGATAGGTAGAAGTATCTGATAAAAGATCAAGCATTGCGGTGGTGTAGCCAGGGCCACCTGTAGCTAGCCAGGGCCCCCCTATAGGTAGCCAGGGCCCCCCCATGTAGGTAGCCAGGGCCCCCCATGTAGTCAGGGCCCCCCTAGAGGTCGCCAGGGCCCCCATATAGGTAGCCAGGGCCCCCCCTGTAGTCAGGGCCCCTCTACTGGTAGCCAGGGCCCCCCTTGTAGCAAGGGCCCCCCTAGTAGCCAGGGCCCCCCTAGTAGCCAGGGCCCCCCTAGTGGCCAGGGCCCCCCTAGTAGCCAAGGCCCCCTAGTAGCCAGGGCCCCCCATGTAGTCAGGGCCCCCCTTGTAGCCAGGCCCCCCCTTGTAGCCAGGGCCCCCATGTAGTCAGGGCCCCCCTATATGAAGCCAGGGCCCCCGTATAGATAGCCAGGGCCCCCCTTGTAGTCAGGGACCCCCTTGTAGTCAGGGCCACCTAGTAGCCAGAGCCCCCCTAGTGGCCAGAGCCCCCCATGTAGTCAGGGCCCCCGTATAGGTAGTCAGGGCCCCTATGTAGCCAGGGCCCCCCTTGTAGCCAGGGCCCCCCTAGTAACAAGGCCCCCGCTAGTAGCCAGGGCCCCCCTAGTAGCCAGGGCCCCCCTTGTAGCCAGGGCCCCCCTAGTAGCCAGGGCCCCCCTTAGTTAGCCAGGGCCCCCATTGTAGCCAGGGCCCCCCTAATAGCCAGGGCCCCCCTTGTAGCCAGGGCCCCACTTAGTTAGCCAGGGCCCCCCTAGTAGCCATGGCCCCCCTAGTAGTCAGGGCCAGCCTATAGGTAGTTTAAAAAAAAACAACAAACAGCCACTTACCTGGCTCCGGCTCTGGGCTGCTCCGAGCTGCCGCCGGCTCCGTACTGCCGCCCTGCATGTTCTGCCCAAAACCCAGGCAGAAGAATAAACATGTTCTAAGTGTTAAAAAAACGTCCGGCGGAAAATCGGATTTTCTGTTAAAGTCTATGGGGGAGCATTGCTTGTCGGTTTTCTATCGGTTTGTAAAACTGCAAAACGTCTGAAAAACTGACCAATAACCCTTGCCGTGGGGACAAGCCCTTACTGTAGGTTCCTGGAAATCTGCCAGTGTTTCTAGTAAGTATATCCATAGACCTCTATTATCCAACAGAGGCCAAGAAAGTATAATTTTAGCCTCCTTTGGGTGGTGAAGGTTGGAGGTTGCTTATGGAGTAATGCTGATTGCTATCCAAGATAGAGCAAGAAAATATACTGTATATTGCGCACTGTTTTATCAACATGGGTGTCTATGTATGATTGATGTTGCTGAGTGTCATGAATTATAAGTTTACACACAAACTATACACTGAGGAATCCCCTGACATCTAGCTTAGACAAGAACTGCGAGACATACATAGTTATATAGTATGGTTGAAAAAAGACATATATCCAAGGGTCGGGAGAAGATGTGGGTGAAAATGTGTTTCCCCCTATTGATCCAAAATATAACACCATAGGCATGAAGCAATCTGCCCTAAAAGGATTAGCCTGCATCTACACCCTAACAAAAATTCTATACTTCTTTATATGTATTAGGGTATGTGCAGATGGCGTCTTGGATATGTTTTTGTAATATGTAATATGTATTGCGTCAAATGCATTCAAAAACATACCACAAATCATGGTACGTTTTTGGATACGTTTTCTGGACTGCAGAAATGTATCCCTATATATCTAATGCCTTTTTAATGCATTAAACGGATTAAGAATTAACATGTTCATGCTTTGAACGTATCCATTTAACGCAAAGCAAAAACCTATGTTATGCACATATTTGGATCTGAACGACAATACGTTTTTTACATTGACATCAATGTAATCACACTTGAACATCGCTAAATATGTATTGGGGTCCGTTTTGTAACAAATGCCGTGTGAACATACCCTTAATATTATTTTATTGTACCTAGTTATGTAAACCCTTCTTGAAGCCCTCAACTGTCGTTGCTGTGAGCAACTTCTCAGGCAGGCAATTCCACAGATTCACAGTTCTCATGGTAAAGAAGGCTCGTCATTTCTGGAGAGTGAAACTTTCTTTACTCTTAGGGGATGTTCACATGACGTGTTAGATCTGTTTTGGATCCGAAAAATGCATCCAAAAGTGCTGCGTAAATCGCATCCAAAACGCATTCAACACACGTTGTTTGGATGCATTTTGGCTACAGCAGAAACGCACTCTATAGTTTTAAATAGGCCATCTGCTGTGTCAAACGGATCAAAAATTGACATGTGAATTCTTTGAACGGATCCGAAAGACGCCTCAGAAAGACGCATGGGCGATCACTCGTCTGAACGCTGATGCATGTTTTACATTGAAAGCAAAATAAATCACTGCACATTGTTAGGGTCCATTTAGGGTCCGAAAAACAGATCCAAAATCGGATCCAACACGGTGTGTGAACATACCCTTATTCTTACTTTACATACTTATTGTAGAAACAAAGGGGGACATGTATGAAAACTGTCTAGGTCTAAAATTTTCTTTGTTGCCCATAGCAACCAATCAGCTCCCCTTTCATTTTATATAGTGAATAAATGAAAAAGTTAAATTGGTTTCTATGGGAAACAAAGAAAGTCTTAGACCTGGACAGTTGTCATACATGTGGCCCAAAGTGTCAAAATAGCCTTGTAGGGCTAAACGCCATGACTCCTTGTTGAATCCTTCTTTGTCAGCAGCATCGCTGTCTTTCTTACATCGCTACATCAAAAATTGGCAATTTTAAGTCTTTGTGTAATATGATAAATTGTAACAATGATATGAGTGTGCATTACATGGATAACAGTCAATAAGCCGATTAGTGATAGACCCACCATGTGGCCACAGACAGTGTAATCGTATTTGTACATGAAATATTAAAGTGAAGCCTTGTAAGCACGAAGTCCGTGGCTTGTTTTGTTTCTGCTTCCTAAAACTTTGATGCTGTGCTCAAACAAAGGCAGGGCGAGTGATATTGGATGCCGAGTAATCTACATTATTAACTTAAGAAAAAACCTAACACCTCATCAACTGACCCATTTCCTACACAGACTGCTGGATTCTTTTCAGAAACTCCTCTACTGCATAAACATAAATCTTCTGCCAATTACTAATTGACTAATTTGGTAAGATAATGGGCCCATTTAATAATTGTAGCTCCGCACATAGCTCTACATGAAAAGTTTAATCTCCAAGTAGAGGAATACATTTCACATTCATTTTACTTTTTTTAAAGGGAACCTGTCAGCTGTCAAATTATAGGCAGCAAGAAATAGCTGCAGGTTTCCCATTACCAGTCATGTAGGTTTTACCCTGAAACGCTAGTGTGTTGCATGGTAAAACACCCGATAGAGCTGGGCCAGGTACAGGGCAAGACAAGTCCGATGTGCGGCTTCTCTCCACCCCTCAATTTAACTGACGTGTCTCCACCATGTCTGCCTTTAGGGAGTGGCTTCTCAAGTTAAGCCGAGGGGGCACAGGTGCACGTAGGACTCATCTCTCCTGGTCATGGCAGCTTTTCTGCTAAACCCAACTCAGCTTTATCGGGTATCTTACCCTGAAATGTTGTAGTGTTCTAGAGTATAGTCCACATCACTGGAACCAGGACACCTGCAGCTATTCCTGACTTGTATTTTTGATTAAAAATATTGTCAATGACATCTATGATTGTTGGCTTTAAACCATGGTCAATGGAAAACTCACAGGTATGTACAACTAATATCACAACCTACCACGAAGGCCTAAGTAACTGCTTTGCATTAGGCAAAAGGGAATTTCAAGCACACTTCTTACAAATGTATATTACATTTCTGTCACATGATAATAAGACTGCTAGTAAATGACTTTCCAGAAAAACCCACCTTCTGTTGGAGTCGTAAAGGGGTTGTCTCACTACAAGGATTGCTTTTTATGTTAAAGATCTTGCAAAAACAAGTCACTTTGCAATATATGTCCATTAACCGTGTCCTACCTATTCTGAGATATCCCCTTTTGTATGGGCTGCATCAGCTCCTCAGGTCATTGTAGCTACAGACCTGTTCAATATCTCCTGATAGGCTGCCAGCACTGGTTGCTATAGCTTCAGACCTGGCTTCTACTGCAGCCTAGTGGAAGCCAGTAAACATGCCCCTGAATTCAAAATGAAACCAAGAAAACAGGACTGAGGTGAGATGAATCAATGTCGTGAGACAACCCCTTTAAGGCTTCTCCTTAGCCTGTCACTGATTTATATGGCTCAATACATCTATCTTGTTGTTGACCATCTTTTTCCTCTTCTTTTTTTCTATAAAGAACATATTTGTTTTTTGCAATAAAGTTTTCTATCCAAAATAATATACCCTTAGTCGGTTATATTTTGGAAGTAGTATGATCCAATAATTTGATTTCCTTCAAGTCTACCATATTCCTAAAAGTTTCGTCTATAAAACAGAAGTGTTGCTTTTAGAGCATTTTTGCACTTACTATATTACTTATATGTGACAGCTGAGGGCTAATTGACTAAAGATAGGTGCACTTAGATGCACTTAAAGAGGTATTTCAACCTAAAACATCCACTGAATAGGTGATTAATGGTTAAGTCTGGAATACCCCTTTAACTATTTATCTTTAAACCTAAACATCAAAACACATACTTGCATATCAAAGTTAGTTATTTTGTGCGGAAATTGTATTGGAGGGGGTGTGCACCTACAAAGTAAGAAATAAATAAAAGATACAGCTAATATAATAACAAAAAAACTTGTACTCACCTATTTAAGCCACTGACAATTAAAAGATCCAGTGGTATCTCTAGAGCCAACTAGTAGCCTCAATGGCCACGTACTGTTCCATTGAGATTATTGTTCTCATCACTGACTGGTGACACCAATAGAACGGCATGCGACCACTGAGGCCACTGATTGGCTTCAGCGGTCGTGTACTTTCTGCTTATAAACGGAGACCAGAGAGGTTACTGGAGTTTTAGCACTGGATCAGTGATGACTTAAAGAGGTGAGTCCAGTTTTTTTTGTTATATTATACAATTAGCTGCTATTTTTGTTTAACTTAGACATCCCCTTTAATTTACTAAAAGTTTGTAAATTACATTTTGTTGGAAATTATACTTTTTAAGTTATAATTTAATTTAAACATAGGACTATTATTCATATTTAAAGAGGTTTTCTCACTAGGATGTTTCACTGAGTCACAAGCAGTTTATACTCACTCTGTCTCCTTAGGTTTTGGTAGTTCCGTAGCAGTGAGGGGCATATTCAGCTTTAGTGAGCTGTTACCTGGTAAAGGGAGCAATTTCATTAAACAAAAGTACGGGGTCCCAAAAACTAGTTAAATTACTGTATAAGGAAACATCGAACTTAGTATGAAAACTAACAACTTATCAATTTTAGTTCTGTTACAAAAAAAGCCATTATATTTTTGCCCTTAGGATAAAAATGGGATACTATACACAGAAGCTTATCTTGATAGAGATAATTAGTTTTACGTACAAAGCTGTCGCTTTTTCCTTATAATGCCTTACAATAAAAAAGGGTAACTATACCAGAACTAATCTTATAAGAAAATTTTGGTTTATATAATGGAGCAACCCGCTCATGGATGAGTCACCCCCTCTCTTTTCTCTCCTTAAAAGTTAACAGAGTTATGGTCTGATATACAGGTTATCATAGAAACCTGTGTGCACTCAGAGCACATAAAATGTATCTTGTCTCAGTACTAAAGTAAAATAAAAAAAGCAATATATTTAGAAAAAGTCTTCAGTTATTAGTCCCTTCACATTGAAAGCTAAACTTTGTAGTGATAAAACCCCTTTAATTTCCTTATAACAACTTTAAATATTCAATAATTTATTATTTTTAGTTCACATTTTCTGTATGCAGTATTGTATCTTTAAGCGAGTGCTTCCTATAGTAACTATAAGCTATTTACAGTATGTTAATGGGTGATGGGCATAATGATTTCCTTTATCAATTCTCAAGTAGGTTTTGACTTTTAAAGCCCAATTCGGGCAAGGGGTAAACTGTAACTGAAAAGATATCTCTAAACAAGAAAAATATTTACACATGCACTAAATATTTTCTTTTAGAAAATTGTCCTCTGGTCACATAATCCTGTTAAGGTGGCAAGCTTTCTTTCCTCCTAAACTAGATTAATTACTCTGTAATGAAACAGGCCTAATGAAGGATCAAGAGTGGTTGAAAACCAAATGGGAAAGGGGTAGATTTACTGCTTTTATCTAAAAACAGTCAGCTTTTTTATAGAAGGATGTAGCCACAGGCTGAGCCTCTGTCTCCGAGTGTGAATTATTAAGGAATCTTCCTCAGAGAACCTCGCTTCTCCATCATGCAGTGACTTAAAAAGTGTATGGTAAAAACCTTATTAGAGCAATCTTCCTGAAGAGACAGAATGGAGAGACAGGTAATCCTAATGGTCACTTCTATTTTTTGCATGCTATGATAGCCACATACATTGATGATACTTTGTGACATTTGACATTACTATATTTGTTTTAAGAAATAAGATCTACAAAAGATTAAAATTTATAAAGGTTAAATAAGAAAATAAAATAGCTACAGCATTGTTTAGTAAGTGCAGAGCAGAGGAGACTAATTGTATTAGATTTGTATAGATATATCTATTGCTACAGACATTATATATACACAATTGGGAAAATTGGTTTTAAAAAGCATAAAAATAGATAGAAATATTTAGATTATTTAACCGCATGTGCCGGACTGAGTTCAATTATTAAGCTTCGTTAGTAAAAATGATGCATAACTTACTGGGCTATGGTATTTGGGCAGGAGTTTTCAACTAAACAAACTGTTGTAATTAAGTTTGCATTTAGCTTCTTAGCAGCAGCACTTTCCTGTACCTTGTCCTCTGTAATGATGCCATCCAGGTTTTAAATATATTTAGAGGGCTTTTCTGGTTTTGCAAATATTTTTGAGCAGCTTTGTAATCCATTACAGGACTGTTAATGTACAGGCATTTACATACAACCATACAATAGGTGGCATGGGCATGCTGCTACGTGTACACTGTTGACTCACAGAGTTGAATCAAATAAAAGTCATTAAAGGGGTTGTCCAGCAAATAAAAATTATTTATCAATGAGACCAAGTTGAGAAAAAAAAGTGATACTTACCTAAAGACCCTCTCCAGAGCGCCCTGGGATCTGCTTCTCTTGATTTCTGGGTTCTTGTCCCGACACACAGGAGAGGCTCATTCCCTATTCACTTACAATGGAGCAGAAGCCTCTCCATGTGTGTTGGGATGTGGACCTGCAAGTCAAGAGGAGCGGATCCCGGCAAGTTATGGAGTGACATCGGTGGAAAAGCTGTGGGTAAGTATCACTTTTTTTTATATTTTTACCCACCTTGGCTCCAATCAAAAATATTCTTATTTGCTTGAAAACCACTTTAAGACACATCCAAGTACAACAAAAGTAATTTGAAGTAACAAACCAAAAGTTCATGCTTAATTGGTGATCTACCTGGTAACGCTTGTCTAATTCAGTTTAATGTCACCTACATTGTATGATTACATATCTTTATACTGCAGTTTTGTGTTCCTGTACTTGAGCAACTACTGTTCTGTTGCATTAATTTGCTATTGTATGGCCTTTTGTATAGTATGTATTATTATACTACTATACAATATCATTGTTAACAGCGGTTTTATATTTTGCTTCTATCTGTTATTTCCTATTTAACCGTATTACTAGCACATAGAATTTACATACGGTAGTTGGTTTAAATTATATTTACTTTGTGTATATTTCCAAATTGGTAATTTAAGGGGGATACATAACAAAATATCAGAATTATTGGGCATATTCCTGTGGTAAATCACAGTTGCCAATACTGTTCATGTGTATTGTCCCACGTGCATTTTCTCATCTAATAGCGGATCAAATGCTCCTGTTCAGAACCAAACCTCAGTTACTGTGTAACAAACTTATGTAGGTTGGATACAGCTTCAGCAGTAATCCTGGCCTGTTGAACGAACAGTTTTTTTTAGTCAATCACTGTCTCCATCGACTTCTCCATAAACACGCATGCTAAACTTAGTCATAAGTGCGTGTTTATTTTCAATAGACAAATAGAGAAAAGTAGTGACCACATCTTCCAAGTGGAAAAAGATTTGGACCATTTGTGAAGTCCAACATCCTGATCCCTGCTTTTCCATCAGGCTTCCCGATATATACACAATGGTCAGCTAAAAGATGAGACAAAAGTTATACACATTTTAGTCACATTATTATGACCACAAGCTAATATTCAGAAGAACCACAATGTGCAGCATGGACAGAAGCTAGATGGGCTAGAAGTAACTCTATAAGGTCTTGCTAGGTCACAGGTATCTGGAGCCATGTTGTCTGCATCCCACAGCTGCTGGAGAGTGTGTGGGAGAGGATCTATAGACTAAACACAACAATCAAGGTGGTCCCACAGATGCTCAGTTGGGTTCAAGTCTGCAGTCTTAGGAGGTCAGGGTAATACTTGAAAGGTTTGGTCATACTGTTGTAACCAATGTCAAACATTCCTAGCTTTGTGACATGCTGCATTGTCTTGCTGGAAGATCTCATCTACACCGGGACAAGACAATTAGTGTGTATATCTGTAGGTGATATGCAAGGATGGATTCATACCCAAATGAGTTGAGTTCATATCACAAGGATAGGTGGACCCAGCAAATTGCACAAAATCATTCCTCAAACCAGAACACTGCTACTACCAGCTTGTGTTTCTCCAGCAATGGTTGCAGGGTGTTTGTTCTCTGAAATTTCTTTCCTAACATACAGTGAGGGAGCTAGCAGGGAGTGGTCCATCCTGTGCCACTGGCAAAGCGTATGGTGCTTGGATGGTGCGGGCTCAGAGGCTGTCCCTGAACAATTCGCAGTAGGAGCTCTCTGTAATACAGCAGATGGGAATACAGCTAGCTCCAATCCTGATCTTTTAACCCCGAAATGCCACTGTCAGTAGCATCTGTGGCATCTAGGTGATTAACAAAGGAAGAGGGTCTGCTCTGCCATTCATGGGCACCCCTGCAACATGACTGCAAGGCGACCATGGCAGCCGGAGGCCATATAATGGCTTTTGGATGTGCCATATACAGGAGATTGTTAGGCTCTGTGACAACAGAGTCTAATAGCCTGCCTGTGATAAACAGTAAAATACATAGAAAAACAGTAATGTGTTGCTATGTAATATAAAAGTGATGAGCAATTGCATAGACTAAGTCTATATATAAAAAAGTAAAAAGCAAATAAATATAAAATGTTTAAACAAGTTAAAATAAATTAAAAAAAACAAGCACAAAATCCCTAATTCCCTAATAAAGAAAAACCACTTGACAATAAAAAAAGGGCAGAAAAAAGTAGAGTGGGCAATTTTTTCCAAAAATTCGTTTCGGCACTTTGCCGA